>JAQQAE010018845.1:0-11085 GCA_029823295.1 Pseudamia nigra | reverse complement strand
ACTGTATATATTAATCATAGTCTGTATATATTAATCATAGACTGTATATATTAATCATAGTCTGTATATATTAATTAGTTTCTGGTATTGATAGGAACTCATCAGTAGCCATAAAAACCGGTGAGGAAACAATGAAACACAGCGTTTTATTTTGAAGGACCTGCCAGGAAGTGACCTGTTTCAGGAGAAGGTAGTGTTGTCTTTAGTGTGTGTGTGTGTGTGTGTGTGTGTGTGTATAGTCACAGTGTAACATTAGAGGAGGGCAGGAGGAGGAGTTGTTGGGTGTTGTCTCTGTTCTGTGTCTGACCTAAAGTCTGCACGATTTTCATTCGCTCTGCGACCTTCTACAAACCATCTACCGACCCACCACAGACCCTCCGTACGGCCACCACAGCCCCGTTAAACATCCTCTACAGACCGTCCGTGTCCGAATCCAATCGCCACCATGGGAGTCGAAGGCTGCACCAAATGCATCAAGTACCTGCTGTTTTTCTTCAACTTCATCTTCTGGGTAAGAAGCAGCGGCCGCGTTTGCGCCGCATTGAACCAGCGGTCGCGGTTGCGCCACATTGCGCGCAGCGCCTCGTGCGTCGGTCGCGGCGGTGAAACCTCCGCCGCCTCCACGGTGCGATGCCGCCGTTTCAGCCCGGCTCCGACCGCGTGAGGCGCGTGCGATTCCATGTCAACACTAACGGACACATAACGGATGCAGCGGGACGGCGCGAGGACGTGGAACACAAAAGACCCATGTGTGCGCAATTTACCTGTGGTTTATCAGAACAGCGACGCAGAAGGTGTTAATGCGCTGAAGTGAACTGAAAATAGTGCGTTTCACATCGGAATCAGGGGCGTTTGTTTGAAAGTGTGTGTGTGTGTGTGTGTGGGTGTGTGTGTGTGGGTGAGTGAGAGAGAGAGAGCGCGAGAGAGGGAGAAAGAGAGACGGAGAAAGAAAAATAAAGAGAGGGAAAGGTATTCCAGGGGGCCGTGCTACAGTACCATCTGTATGCAAATCTCCTCAGACTTTGGTAAACTTTGATCAAACACTCAGGCCTCCTTTTCTCTACCGTCCCTCCCTCTCTTGCCTCTGTGCCCACTATGTGTGCTGCAATTACTGTAGCTCCACAGCTCTTTGTCGGGGCTGTATATTACTCAGTTAGGGCAGTGAGTTCCCTTGAGGAATTGCTGCTCATCCCTCATCACACACATGCATTTTCTGCCCCAATACCCCTCCGCATCTTGCCTGTTTTGTGTTCAGCCCATCTACCTATTACAAACATGGACAACACACACCATTTCTAAGCACCTGCAACCACGCTGGACCCCACAACAGATGGTGACAGCCCCCTCAGGCATACACACATGCACTGCCCCCATAGATAGGGCTCTTGGCAAACAGAGTGCGGTGTGGAGCATGGGTGACGGGCATGCCTTTGTGCAGAGGTTGGGCACATTGCAGGCACACACTCTTGTGTATTGACACACACAGCAGCCATTGTTTCCTCCATATGGGAAGGTTAACATGTTGAATACAGATCCGGTGTCCTACAGGACAATAGAAATGTTGTGACAAGTGTTGTCAATTAATGGCAGTGGTAATCAAGATCTCAAAACAGATGAAAAACATGAAAACACACATGAAAAACACAAACAGGCCACATTATTTTCTGTGTAGCTTTAGTGTGTGTCCACCAGTGCCAGGCGGTCAGTGGGCTGAAGGATAACGGGTATTAATCAGGGAAAAGCCATGGCCATATGTCTGTTTAACGTAGGAGATGACTACTCTCTAAACGCACTTCCCCTCTAAAACAATTAGCCTCATTTCACAGAGGAGATCACTTAACAGTGAGCAGTTGAATGCGTGTTTGCAGTGTTGATGAGTTAGCATGTGTAGGTGTGTGTGCACAGCAGAGAGGTTTATGATTTAATGTTTGTTTAACACAGGGAGTGTGGGTGGGAAATGTGGCACTGGACACTGATTCAATGTGTGTTCACTTTCTTATTAAATGTCACACTTGATCTTGCCATCTGAAGCAAAATGCCTGTTTACAGCAATATGCTGTCTTTTTAAAAAGATTTTTCTAGTGGATGTTATTGTTCATGCACTTGTTTTCATCCTATAACCAAGCAGGATAAGCCATTAGGCAGATGGTAAGGGGAAGTCCCACGAGACAACACACACACCCACACGCAACAATGCCACAAAGACTTCTGTCACATGTGCAGACATACACTCAAGCACACGCGCAGTAAGTACATTACAAAGACACCAGACCCACCAGGCCCATTATGTAATCCACCAGTTCTACTCCCCCACCAAGAGGCTCAGTCTTGGGCTACCTTACCTCCAAAACAAAGTCATCAGTCTTCATATGGACCTATGTCTTACATACAGCACATACCTCTGGATCATTTAGGTCCTACTCCTGTGACTGAATGGGGGTCTTAAATAGCGCAGTGTGAGGAGCATGGCACTGAAAAGCCTGGAGTGTTTTATCTATTCTGTAAAGCTGTAAAACCATTTAAGACGTATTGTTTTACTGGAAAGAAAGGGTCACTCTGTCATACACTGTCATGCAGTTATCACTTCTGTAGGTAAAAAGGATTAATCAAAGTCTTCAACAATGTGTGTTTTTATGTCCTGTTAATTCCCTTCTCTGCAAGTCTCTTTTTCTTTACCTCTGTGAACACACTGTCACGCTGAATAGCTACTCAGACCGTGGCAACAGATTTTTCTTTCAGCCATCTCCAGAGAGTGCCTGGCCAGGCTCTTGAATGGCACATATTTGGGCTATGGCCCGACACTAGAAGCACAGAGGGAAGGAGGAGTAAGGGGAGGAGAGATGAGGGGAGGAGGAGGTGAGGAGAAGGCCAGAGCCATGTGGCTGATGTTGGTAAACAGTATCCAACCTTGTCCTGGCATCGTGGCAAACAGCGCACAACGCCGGAGATATCAGGCACTCGGGCCACACACAGACCAGGACAAAAGGTAGACACACATACAGACATTTGCATTCATGTGCACACACACATCCAGGCAGAAATACACAGACTAACAGACAAATAAAAGACTCTCTCTGTGTCTGCCACTCAGCAGCTGCTCCAGTTTCCATGGTAACAGGCTGAACAATGTAGGAAGAGCTGTGTTGGTGAGAGAGGGAAATAAGAGAGCAAAGAGGGTGTGTGAGCTCTGGTGCACTTGAAGTGTGTGTAGGTGTGTGTGTGTGTGTGTGTGGGAGGGTGTGAGAGGCTACAGAGGGGGAGGTAGCCGCAGGGTGCTGAGACAGAGAGGATTCAGAAGACACTCTTTATTTCTTTGTCAGGACGAGTCTTTGAGACCCACAAAACAAATACGGAAATGTAGAGTCTACCAGAAAAATAAATAAAGACACAGATATGAAAGAGTGAAGGGTGAGCTTCACACTTTCATTGACAATAAAAGATCCATGAAAAACAAAGATGAAGATTTTATGATGTCTATTTATTTTTCAAAATGAGGTATTTCAAAGTGCTATGAGTTGCAGCACTAAATGTACATTTTAAAAATGAAAAAAACAAACATCTTATATCTGTTTACCCAGTTCTATGCACCCGATACTTACAATTATAAACAAAAGAGGAAGAAAGGAAAATGCCAGGTACATGAGAATAGAACACATTTGCTGTACAAAAGAATTATTTGAGATAGAGGAAAAAATGACGAGATCAAGTGATATCTACTGAGAACTCATTTTCATACGAAAATATAAGTATCAAATTTAGTATGTATCAGGTTCACACTAAAAGCATAGGTGTGTAGAATTAGTAATATGATACAATACAAAGAAAAAGAGAAAAAACAATATATTGTTATATTACAAAGTTTTATGACTCTCAAAAATCGAGGCCTTACAGTACTTTTAAAGGTATATAAACTTCCAGTCTAGTTATTGGCAACTTCCTGACGTATAAAAAGAATCAAGGACAAAATGTATTACAAAACAAGGCAGATCTGAGTGTATTTTGTCTGTACACTATTGTTATATACAAAAGTGTTGGCTAAAAGGTGCACAGTTATACATCCACTGAATTGGTTTGAGCACCAGTGTGAGAGAAGTGAAAGAAAGAGAACCTGTAGTGGCATTGTTTACATGACCCAGAACGCCTCAATCATCATAGTCTCTTCAGTTTTGCAGTGGTGAAGGCAAAGTAAGTGTGCACTGCTTCTGTATGTGAACTTTGAACTCTCCAAGCAAAGTGCCCTCTAACACCCTTCCCTGTGGGAATCACCTGATTCCAGGCTGGTGTCACAGTGAGTACAATAAAAAATTAAAAACAAGATACAAATAGAAATGATATAAAAGTCAGAGGAAGGGAAGACCAAAAACATGTGTCCTCTCTCCTTCCTTACTCTTTTCTCTTTATTCTCAATGTGACTGGATTGAAAAAGTAAACCCTAAACATTCTTAACGTCAACAAATGTGCAAAAAAAGTGGCGGCAGTGAAAGTCCGAGCATCCCTCTTGGAACGCCCTCCCCTCTCTTGTCCAGATTCTGAGTCAACATTTGCAAATATACATCCTCTGAGTTTTTGTGTTTGTATGTGCACATAAACATCAGATATACAGGCCTATGTGTCTGTGCTTAAGTGTATAGGCCTATGTGTATGTGCATCTAACGGTGTCCATGCAGACTGAGACAGGGCAGGGGAGTCATCCAGGGTACATTTGAGTGTTTCTGTGTTGTAGCGGTTGTCCGTTAGCGAGTCCTAGCCTGCTCTAGCCTGCGCATCAGCTGCTGCCTGCGGGCGTGGAGCCTGTCCTTCTCCTGCTGGAGCCTCATCTCCTCTGTCTCCAGTGAGTTCACATACTCTGTAGCCTTCTTGAGAATCAGCACCTTCGCTGCCTTCTCATTATGTGCCAATTCTGGCACATGGTCGCGCAGAGTCAGGAAGCTGGAGCGCAGGTCATTGCGGCGCTGACGTTCGAGGATGTTGTGGTTGCGGCGACGTTCACTGTCCTCTGAGTCAGAACTGCCACGTGGGCTGCTGTCTCCACTGGTGGTGCGCTTGCTGCGTGCCCCTGATGTGCTGCTGGTGACTGAACTGCAAGATGTGGAGGATGTGGAGGAGGATGAGGAGTTGGTTCTGGTGGGAGGTCGTGGAGCATCTGATGTTTTTTGTTTCTTTGGGGGTGGGGTGTGGTCATCATCTGAAGCATAGGGCGAGGGAGCTGCATAGTTGTGCTGCTGCTGGTGGACTGAACTTCTCTTCAAGATCAACTCCTGAGGGGCTCGACTGACAAACCGACTCACCACACCGGACGCTGAGACGACACCCCTTTGTTCTTGGCTCTTGGGATGCACAGAGATGGTGACTGTGCCTGCTGCCATGGGTGATGCTTTGCTGATTGTGGAGCGCCTCTTCTCTACAGTAACCACATCAATTTCTTCCTCCTCTTCTTCTTCTTCTTCCTCCTCCTCCTCCTCCTCCTCCTCTTCGTCCTCCTCCTCTTCCTCTTCTTCATCATCTTCCTCCTCTTCTGGGAAAGGAAAACACAAAGTGAGTGACTTAATCTTTCGAACAGACGAAGTATTCCCACTATGTCATCTATGTGTTCCTGCAGGTGACAGGTATGCATGTGTAGGTATATTTATGTGAGTGAGATCAAGGGAGAGTGTGTGTGGGAGCAAGAGCATTGCTCAATTCTGTTTGCATAAGCAGAAACCTGTTAATGCTTAGTGTCAGTCACTCCTCAGCTAATCTACACTGCAGGTGTTGACATGTTCAGTCTCAGTACTGAGCAGACAGGCTGGATTTCTGCCTTTCATTCTCTACCCCTCCTTTAAAATGTCTCCTCATCTTTTCCAGTGAGACCAGACTGGTCCAGTGTTTCTAGGTCATCAGGCTTAAAAACGTGCAATAGTGGCACAGGCTATAAAAAATAACTTAAACTTTGACCCTCTTTCCAGCGCAGCTCTTCATATTAATACCTGTGCTGCAACTGAGCTCAGCATCTCAGACTTATCACTGACCAGAGCCTTTGAACATGTGAGGGAGTGAAGCACAGCCAACGGTGACACAGAGGCTGTGAGGCCCAGTTAAAATGCCTTTGTGATAATAGCTCTCATTATCAGCTCAGGAGCATCTGAAGAGTGTGGCATTTTACAGTTTACAGTAACCCACTTCAGACACTGCTGCACCAGGATGCACACACACAGTCTGGCACTGCCATCAAAACAAAGCTTGGCTCAGCTGAGTGCATGAGGGGGCGTGGCTGGCTTTGCCACATGTGAGGCTGGGATTTAGCTATTTGGTGTTTCATTCTTGGAGCAGCTCATTTCCTGGAGCTGAGTGAGGTATAAATAGAAGAAAGCGTAGCACTGTGAAACATCTGTCTGAAGAGATAAAACATCAGCTTAAATAAATAACTCTTTGCAAGAAAGATATCCAAATATTTGTGTCACTTCTAGTCCACCCATTCAATGCCGACTTAATGGTAAAAAAAAGCATCTGTAAGGGATAAACCTACACGAAAGCCTTTAAAGCCATTGTCTCTCATGCAAAAAAGGGAGGAACTCGTGCAACACAAAGGAGAACCGCGTCTTAACGCTGTGAGCGGCGGAAGAGCACTGGAGCCGCGCCGTGTGCGTGATGGTGGGGCGATAGGGATCCGATCACCACCCTCTAAGCCCCAGAGCTGGAGCGGCGCCAGAGAGACAGCTGTCGAGATGGAGCGCTTGTTCAAAGCCGTCACCCCCCAAAAGAAGCAGCCCTCCTCCGTCCTCTTTCTTCGCTGTGGAGGAGGTGTTTGGCAGGGCTGGATGAGTGTACCCTCTGTGCCAAGCTGGAGGCTTTTGTACTACTGTTTCACAGCGAATGCACGTCGATAAGGACTCGTGAGTGTTTGTTTAGGTAACTCGTGGGCAACAAGAGATGGGAGATGAGCGATTAACTATACACACAACTCATTTCCGAATCTGACGTCAGCACTGTTTTTAATTTTATTATCAAATATGTTAAAACAAAAATACTGCTCATTGTTATGTTGTAGGTTCAGCCCTTTGTCATGAAAGTGAGCTGCTCCTTTTCTGAGAGGGTGATTTTATTTTGAGCTGAAGGCGACAGTGAGCACAGACTGTCTGAAACAAGTGCCAATTTCTCACCCACTGTGCGCAAATTGTCCCTCAATCCATGTGTAATGAGAGCTTTCACGGCATAGTGAACCAGACACTTTATCAGATCATCAAATTATTGAACACCTTTTCATCTTGCCCTCCTACAACCTGGCCCGGGTGCAGTCACTGTGTGGTGGTGTCTTTTTGTTTAGCTAGGATGCCAAGTGAGGTCAGAACACAACTCCCCATTTTACTGCCATCTACTGGATGAAGAGCCTGCTGATTACATAAACCTCGTTCACTGTGTCACTACTCCACTGTGTGTGTTTGTGTGTGGAATGCAACGAGGTAATCCGATTCTGGGCCAGTCATATGAACAAGCACCAGTCACTCCAATTACCAAAGGCACTGGACTTACAACAATACCCACTACTAGTAGTAGTAGTAATAGTGGTATAAGTAAAATATGTCGTAATAATAACAATAACAACAACAATAACAATAATAATAACAATAGACCATGTAATTTTCAGCATCTGTATAACATAATTTACATTTTGCGCATCTTCTTACCGGAATCACTGTGGGCGCTTCCGTGGGCTGTGGATGTGTTCACGGTGGCGGATGGGTCCCTGCTGCCATTCTTTTTGTTGACTGGAAATGGGAAGACTACCGTGGGGTCCACACACTCTGACACCGAGCTTCGGCTCACCACATCCGGTGTCTTGACGCACACGTTCCTGCTGCCTCCTGTGGCAGTGGAAATAGCTTTGCCGAGTTTCTCCGTGACCACCCGCTCCAGCTTTTCCCTGGCGGAGAACCCACTCCACATACAGTCCTGAATAATGATGTTGTTGGGGTTACTATCCAAAGCTGAGCCGAACAGGTCCACATCGTCTGACGCCCCCCAGATATCGTCCTCGGGCAGAAGCAGAAGCTCGGAAGCCCAGTCCAGTGGGTCCCCCAAGCCGAAGCCCAGGGGGTCTGCTTCCGGGGCGGCAGACGCCGGCTCCCCCGGTAGCGCGGCTCGGCTCGGGGAGAGGGGCGGAGTGGGTAACAACTCGAATTTCTTCCAGATGTCCTCCCCCGGTGGCGCAGAGTCGGGACCACAGAAGTAGAAGTCGTCCTCATCTGGGTAGAAACACGGTTGTAAGGAGTCAAACTCCAAATCGGAGTTTTTACTTATGATCGCCGGCATTCTATCCCACAAGCGAAAATCCTGTAGGCAAAGAGAAGATACTTCAGTCTCCAACATGAAATAACGTTTACAAACATTCCTCCTTTATCACACCTGAAAAGCAGAGAAGCATGAGTCTAAGCCCACACACAGACACACAGTCTGCTCCACTGAATTCCACACGCTAAAGTGGGATATAAAATCCACACACATCCCGAAGGAAAATGTGCGTAAATGTGACCGTGGTGGACAAAGTATCCAAAACGACCCACAGCAAACACTCTGGAAAATGTCATTTAGAAAATAAAAATATTATTGACACGTAAAATGGCATGGCACCAATCCTGTCACATAGTATCTTTTGTTTCATGAAGAAAATAACTCAAACACATTGATTTAAAAAAAGCCACATTGAACCACTGAGAAAAAGAAGATGCTCACCTTGTCCTGACTTGAGCTGATAATGTGCGAATCTATTCCTCGTATCTCGCAGTCAGTAATATAGACAACAGATCTGCAGCAGTCATCCACTGTGGGAGCACAGACAGTCTTCTGACACACTTTGTGGCTGGCTGCAGTGTTATACTCCGTTTTGCGGGAGGACAGCAGACTCCTCCCTCCCGGGCTGGGGGTGGGACCGTCGGGCTTCGGGTTTGACGCGGCGCGGGAGACAGACTGGCTGGAAGCTTTCTTTCAAGGTGAATCGAGAAATAGCCCGAATATTGAAAGCAATAAAGAAAGCAAGAGAAAAGGAAAGGTGTCAGGAAGAGACTGTTAGAGAATAAAACAGAATGAGTGAGAGCGATG
Source organism: Pseudamia nigra (assembly GCA_029823295.1). Lineage (NCBI taxonomy): Eukaryota > Metazoa > Chordata > Actinopteri > Kurtiformes > Apogonidae > Pseudamia > Pseudamia nigra. Next base: position 2,010 of record JAQQAE010018845.1, on the reverse strand, counting down.
AAAGAAAGAAAACAGACTATTTTTATTGATAGCCTCAAGCGAACTGTCTGCCTCAGCGCTGGTCTCCACTGGGATGTCAAAGCCCAAACCCAGGATGATCTGAAACAGTCGAAACAACCCAAGGGATGAATGTGATTCAGTGTAATGTTCAGGTTGCTCAAGGGCACTACAGCAGCATGAATGCAATTGGTGACCTGGGGTCATGAAAAATCAAACTGAAATACATGATGTTTTCCAAATATCACCCATTTACAGACAATACCACCATTATAAATAATATGTTATTGTACATTAACCTTGTACAAATGTGTATTTAACTGGTAAAGGCATAAATTGGTTTTAATTAGGTGAAATAAACTGCTACTACATGATGGAATCAGAAATGAAGCTGTGGGCTAATAATAATTTCAGGTGTTATGAAACCAAAGTGATCTTCAGTATTCATACACCTACTAAATAAACCTACTGCCCTTTTGCTCTCCAGCACAGCTCTAGATATCGTTCTGTCTTTTGTCTCCAGCATCCCAACACAAAGTGCAGAGGAAATACGGCACCCGGCGCCCTCTTATGGACACACAGACAAGTGCAGCGCATAGACGCTCAATCACAACGGAACTGAACCACTCAGACAAAGAAAGACACGGGAAAAAAGAACACACAGTGTTTTTTTCCCCCCCAAAACGAGCAAAACACTGAAGCCTAAAACGGAAAACCAGTCTCCTCTAGGGATGCGAGGAGCGGCATCTCCTCAGACAATAGGTTGCACTGGGCCGAGGAGTTTTTAGACGGTTTCAGGATAAGACAGGATCCGGGAAGAGCATGTTACGTAACCGCAAGCGGTGGTTGTAGCCTGGAGTCATTCCCATTCCCTTTTCTAATGACAGCTTAGGAGGAATGGTGCATCTGTAATTATGCGCACACGCAAAGGCGTATGCACACAGTTTCTGATATTGAATTATTCAGAGAAAACCTTTACCAAACCAGCTTTAATTTCAGCTGTTTGCAAAACAGACCATGTCAGAAAAAACAAATAAGACCAGGTGTTAAATCCCAATTTATAATCTTTTCTGTAGTTCAGTTAATTTTGGCCACTGCTTTGTTCTTCTTTAGTCAGTTGTGGTCACTTTGTTGTTTATTTTGCTCATTATTGTTTATCATCTATATTATTTTGTAAATTTTTGCTACTTTTTGCTTGTACTGTCCATTTTTTTCCATTTCCTCATTATTTTGTCAGTTTTTGCTTTTTTTGTTTTTCTGGTAATTTTTTTTCATTTTCTTGATTGTTTTGTCCATTTATTTCTGATTTTGTTCATTATTTTTGTCTTTTTTTGGCAGTTTTCGTAATCATTCTGTCCACTGTTGCTGATTTTGTAGGTTATTTTGATCATTTTAGCCACATTTTTTTGATGACTTTGCCCATTTTTGCTGATTTAGTTGCTCATATTCATGTTGATTTTGGTTAATGTCATTGCTTATTCTGCTTATTTTTTCTTTTTTTATTATTTTGTCCAGCCTTGCTAATTTTTGGTTATTTTGGCATTTTAAAAAAAATTCCTGGTTATTTTTGTCCATTTTTGCTAATTTTGGTGACCATTTTTTCTGATGTCATTGGTTATTTTGGTGTTTTTCTTTTCAATTTTCTTCATTAGTTTGTCAATATCTGGGGGGTTATTTTGGTCATTTTTGTATTTTTCTTCATTATTTGGTCCATTTTTATTTATTTATTTATTTTTGGTACTTTGGCTATTTTTTCATTTTCCAGTTTATTTTGGTCAGTTTTTTCTCATTGTCTTTATTGTTATGTCATTTTTTTGCTGATTTTGTTGGTTACTTCGACAGTTCTTTCCATTTTCTAGGTTAGTTTGGTCTTTTTCTCAGTTTGATTATTTTGTCCATTTTTAACTCCCTTCATGAAATTATGCAGTGAATGTCTCACACTGATTCATTCATGCAACATTTCTCCAGAAACGCCTAACTAAAACTACCCCCCCCCCGCCCCAAAACAAAACC
>JAQQAE010018844.1:0-11085 GCA_029823295.1 Pseudamia nigra | reverse complement strand
ACCTGAGAAACATAACGACTGAGAATATGGAACGTCTGCAGATACTGTGTTAAATGTAACTATGGGAGATGGTGGGGTGGTACTGCAGAGTTGTTCTCTAATAGTAGTTATTTTATTTGTGAAAACCTGTATGACGTCATTAGGGGACAGAGTTGAAAGGATATTGGTTTTAATAGAAATGTGGCTTTTTGTTAATCTGGCAACAGTGCTGAAAAGGAACCTGGGGTTCTTCTTATTTTCTTCTTCCAGGAGTAGTATCTAGTTTTGGCTAAACAGATTGCTTTTCTATATTTTCTACATAAAACTATCACACATGAAAATATTCTACTAGCTTAGAGGAACACCAATGTGTCTCTAGTCTTCATAGTTCCTGTTTTGTCTTCCTAAACTGAGGTGTGAACCAAGGTGCTCATCCTCTGTGTCACTAACCTTTTCTTCAGAGCAGTGTCGGTCTCGGGTGCTGAACATACCGAGGCTGCACAGTTATTAACAACTACATCTAGTTTTGAGGGGGAATTAATTGTAAGATTAGAATCCCTCATTGTATTGATAGATGACACAGAGAGAGATCATAAAGAAATCAGTTCTTCAGTTTCAGATAAATTGAAATCTCTGTGATACACTTCTATGATCTCTCCTACGTAATCTATTAGTCTAAATTCAAAAGTTAACAAACAGTGATCGGAGAGGAGAGAGTTGTTTGGAGATATGACAAGGTCTACATCGTATATCAGTACAAGATCTAGAGAGTGACCTAGATAGTAGATGGGTTTGTTGACATGTTGAACAAAGCCAATTGAATTTAAAATAGAGGTAAAGGTGTTACTACAGCTGTCATTTATAACATCAACATGAATATTAAAGTCACCCACTATAATAACTTTGCCTGTGCAAAGCAGTAAGTTCTATAGGAGATCCAATAATTCAGTTAAATATTCTGAGTAGGGGGCAGGTGGACGATAAACAACAACACATAAAACAATGCCATTACAAAATTGCCGAATGACAAAAATAAAATAATCAAAATCATGAAGATTTGACAGTAGAAATAAAAAATAATCAAAAATGACAATTACTGTAGTGCAATTAATAAGACAAAAAAAATAATCAGGTAAATGAGCCAAAAAAAAGGAAAAAAAAAGAAGAAAAAACAGGATTACGATAACTGGTCCAAAAAATGACCATAGATAAACACAAATAATCAGGACAATCAACCAAAATGAGTAAGATAATAATAAAAATGACAAAGAAATTAACAAAACAATTAGTAAAAGTAACAAAATTGAACTAATAATAAAAAAAAACAGAATATGAAAAAGCTGAGCAAAGATGAGCAATGTAACAAACAAGACAAATAAAAATGAATGAGATAATAGAGAAATTGGCTTTAAAATGTCCTAAAAGGTTGTAGATAAATAGTCCAGCAATTTTTTTTTTGTTTTTTTTTTTTTTTTGCAACTCGATGTATATTCTTTTCTTTATGTCTAAAAATGTCTCTTTAGTTTGTGATGTTTGCCGCCCCCTGTTCTACAGTAAAGAGCATTGGGGCTTTATTACTGTGAAAGATGAGTTCACAAATGGTACAATTTAAAAATAATGCTCAATTTTGGTCTTGGGGCCCCCATGCAAAACTGCATTGCCCCGTTCTGAATCTTTTTACACAGTGACTCAACTGTTTTGGAAATGGTTGTCATGTCAGCTAAAAAATAGCACAGGCTGGTTTGCATGCAGACTCGTCAATGCACCAGAATCTGCATGTATTAATGTGTAATACCCAATGTTTCATCAGTGGAAACGTGTCAGGGCACATGTTTGACACAAGGGGAATGAACTGCTTACATCTACGTCAGTAAGCGTAATGTTGTTTAATTGCTCACGAGCAGTAAAATGTCAGTGTTTCATAATGATCTTTTTAAAAGTCTCGGCACTGAGAGCATAAATGGATGTTTGTGCAAAAGAGGGGAAAAATACACTTCCTTTTCACACTTCTTCAAAAGGTCACATTTGGTCTAGACACTGAGCTGCTGTTAACGCTACTTCACATACACCCTCATACACCCTAGACATAAAAAATAATACTTTAATACCTGAGGACATGTCTCCTGAGCGCTCGCTGCGTGATTAGCGAATGTGTCCTTTTGTTGCACAGTTTTTACATAAATCACAGAGGTGTAGAACAGGTTTTTTTTTTTTATTATTATTTTATTTATGCAGGGACATGCACAATATACATTGACCTTAAAGAGGAAAGATGCATTGTACCAGGTTATAGCACAAGTGCTAATTTCTACCTGTAGTCCCTGTGCAGGCTGATGTTAGCACTAAAAAGCAGACATTTGCTAAAACTACAAATAAGCATTAATAAAAAAAAACTAAAACCAAACATTGATTAAAAAACTAAAACCAAGCATTGCTAAAAACTAAAAACATTAATATCATTAATAAGAACCCAAAACATTAATAAGAACTAAAACATACAATAATACATTTTTATAACTCCATCCATATAAACAATTTTTCACATCCAACCACTGACTCTTATTGGTCCTACTGTCGTCATCACACACCCCTATACACACACATCTTCACATCACAGTACAGTACGAACACAGGTTTAATTGGAGATTAAATATAGTTTATTATATAATGAGAGCAGTTGTTTAGCTGATGCATATCAATGAATACTTTGATAGTTCAGTATAATCCACTGGTGGGAAGAGTACATTGAAACAATACTTAAGCAAAAGTATTGTTACTTTATAATTACAATGACTCATGTAGAATTAGAAATACTCATAAAACAAGTACTGAGTAACTTCATAATGTGGACTTCATTTCAACAGATTATTCATATACACAAAAAAGCAATGTAAAGGTGTCATTGTTTATCATTAATACAGTGACAGATCCAGATACAGTAGATGCAAATCATTGCATTCCATTTTAATTGACACAGCATCCCAGTTTTTTTGGAATTGGGGTTGTACATCAATTGCATTCACTGCCTCACTATAGGGTTTAAAAATGGAAACCAATTTATATTGTGTAACAGGAAAGTTCACAAAATCAGATTGTTCTAATGTCATTCTCATGACTTTCTTGGCATCAAGGTTATTTCTTCTTTACGTACCTTCGTTACATTTAAACCCATGTGGAAATGAATGCTTTGTGTCAGGCTCAAACATCTAAAAATACTTTTCCAACTGTGTTTTCTTCAATAATATGATTAAAAATTGCACTAATTACAACGATTTGTCCCATGATTACAGTAAAAATGAAAGAAACACTCATTCTCATTTTGTTATCTCATGTAAGAGACAGGGATAATTTTCTTCAGCTGTCTGCTCACACTCATTACCCTCTTCCATGTCTGCTTTCAATACAGTCTTTGATACAGGGGAGATGGGTGAAGGAGACTGAAAACAGCTCAAGTCTTTCCATCACCCTTTAACTCTGTTCGTGACCACTGTTCATGGACTGGGCTTGGAGTTTTGAAGTTTTAGAAATGTATTTTTTTTTCTCATTGTTCTTGCTTCCTCTCTCCGTTAATCACCAGTTCAGGGTTCCTTTACCTAAAAGTTCAGGTCTCATGCTTCTTTGTTTTCCAGTGTGCCAGAAACATCTGAAGTTGATGTTTTTGATCATTTGAGTGCTATAAAGCCAAAATCCTGTCAAACTTCTGCTAGCTTCTCAATTTACTTCATGTTTTCATCTTTTTCTCATTCTGTCGTACTCTGGTCAGTTTACAGTGCTGGAAGCTCAACAGAAGTGGCTTTGTTTCTTGTAAAAGGCAACACGTTCATCCTGCGCCCTCAAAAGGAACACAGGATTTCTTTTCCATGTATCGGCATCATTCTGTCTGAATTTTTTTAGCATTCTGAACATGTCACTGGCTGACATTGAGACATAGCCCCTGGCTTACATCTGGCCACGACCTTAAAAATAGCAGGGTCTTTTGTTCTCTTTCATGCTCTTTTCAAAAGGACAGCAAAACAGAACTGGCCCTGCATATAGTCTGTTTAAACTTCTATCAAGGGGAAAACCAACTGAGATGCAAATTGAATGATAGAAGTTGTCTGTATATCTGCAGTGCTCTCAGTTTTTTTCTTCAGCATTCTCATTTTGTTACTCTAATGCTCCTAGATGTAACACCCTTTGTAGTCATGAGAGCTGAGGGAAGACAAAAGACAGACAGATAAGACATCTACATGGACACAGAGACAGAGAAATGTGTGTAATAGACTGGATCTGATAGTGTTACCAAACAGCATAGACAGGGGAGTCAACTAACATCGTGGTCACTAGAAGCAGGGTGAGGAAAAGGAGCAGCTGAACACTATCAAAAGGAAAGCAGACAAACAGATTATCTCTAGGTGCTTCACAATTCCTTTCTCTTCCTTTAACCGAAGGGAAAACAGGCAGCCATCTGCCTTGATCGGGTGGGGTTAGTGGACAGAGGAGAGACAAAAGAATGGAGTCAAGATACAGCGACAAACAACAAAGACACTAGTATGACACAGACAAACACAGGACCGGCAAACACGCAACAGGAACATCTAACTGCAGAGCCAGAGAGACCTGTATGAAGGGTAGAGAACAGAAAACTACAAGGAAGACATGTAGTAATACAATATACTGTAGATGACATGGAATTAAGTGCAGAGAAGGACAAAGAGAGACAGAGAGAGAGATTTTCCCAGACTTTCCAGAGTGTGGGTATTTCAAAGTTTGCTGTTTTCATGCGTCTCCAAGTAGTCAGTGATGATTTCTTGTGCTGTGCCTAGACAGCAGTGTACCTATGAACAAGGTAGCCAATTTTAAAGTTAAAGGATGTACCTTTTCCTCCTAAAATCACTTAAATAACATATAGGCTCACACATTAATAACCCTTCTCAGTCTTCACTTCTGTCACTCTCAGTCTACGCTGATGGCTTTAACTGCACAGATCTTTCCCTCCGCCTTGATTTTTCTTTCTCTTGTTTTGGTTTGATTTTTCTTTACTCCGTGCACTGAGAATTGCATTCATACCTCCCACCAATCAGTGTCGGAGCAAGCAACTCAGCCCGCATTTACAAGACAGACACAAAAGTGATCTGTTTCTGTTATTTTTCTTCCCACAGAGATTTGCGGTGGTGTAGTATTGAGTGTCAGTGTGCTAGAGTATACATGCTTTGAAATGCACCAGAAAATCATTGTCTGTTTGTCTATTTTACAACTTTTTCCAAGCATTGCATCTTTGTTCCATGATGTGTTCTACAACCAATTCCAAAAAAGTTGTGACATTGTGTTAAATGTAAATAAAAACAGAATGCAATTATTTACAAATCTCATAAACCCATATGTTATTTTCAATAGAACACAAACAGCATATCAGATGTTGAAAATGAGACATTTTACCATTTCATGGAAAATATTAGCTCATTTTAAACTTGATGGCAGCAACACCTCTCAAAAAATTTGAACAGGGTGGTGTTTACCATTGTGTAGCATCCCCTCTTCTTTTAACAACTGTCTGTAAACATCTTTGAAGTGAGGAGACCAGTTGCTGAAGTTTTAGGAGACAAATGTTCCATTGTTCTCTGATGCAGGATTCTAGCTGTTCAACAGTCCTCGGCCTTCATTTTCAGATTTTTTGTTTCATCTTTGATTTACAGTACATTTTACACAGCATCCCAACTTTTTTGGAATTGGGGTAGTATCACTAAGTATGTGTCATGCTGTCTGTCAGTGGAGGTGAAGGAGGTGGGTTTGAATAATGCTCTTGGTAAACAGGGCGAGATGAAAATGGCATAATTAATTTAATTGTATTATTTTGTAAAATAAGATTCTGATACTTTTAGAATTAGTAGAATTGTGGTAGACATGCTGTTAAATGCAGGTTTTATCTCACACATCTCAGGGACTGGGCTGCATTTGATCACTCGCATCAAAGCTGTGCACCAACGCGTTCGCATTTTGATGGCTGTTTTTAATGTGGCTGAAAAATGCAGCCTTCTTCTTGAGCTCTGAACAGTCTAATTGGTGAATCCTTCCTGGCCCAATGTATTCTAAACAGTACTTTCACAATGGTTACAGTTGCTTTTTTTCTGCTAATAATTGGATTGCCACACTGTTAAGGCCACTAGTTTGACGTAATAATAGGCAAAGACTGTTAGGCTCACAGGTTAATAGGTTAAACATCCCTATTTCTGATAATAAATGAAAGACTAGTGAAATAAGAGGCAGAATAAGGGTTAAATAAAATTACCGTTTCTGACTCTTCTTATTCATTTGGACAATTGTGAGCGATCAATGTTGCTACTGTATATGACATAGCCTACACCTCGTGACACAACTGTAAGGGGCAGGAACATCTAGCGAGACAAATAGGAAATCCTCTAGACCAGTGGTTCTCAACTGGTCTGGCTTTGGGACCCACCACCCCCCCTTAATGACAAGCTGTGACCCAAAATCAAAGAAAATGTTCAACTTCTCAAATTTATTGAATGAAAAGATTGATTGATTGATTAACTTTATTTTGAACATGTAATAAAAAATGGAGAAAAGTACACACATAAAGTAAATAATAGATCATGCAGTTTGATTCTGAGATAGTAGAATAGAATATCACAGAATGCCAACACAAAAAACAAGTTTAATGATAAACCAAAACGACGAGCAAGTGGCAATGCTAGAGAGGGAAATATTCCCTTTTACTCTCAATTAGCTGCATTTTAATTAAACCCAAACTCTTCACTTCAGTAATGTCAGCTTTTTTTTATCAGACTCAGTGCTTTTATACACATAAAATAAATGAAATAAAAAGTCCAACTACTGAGAAGTAGCTTCAGAAAGACTCAAAATGTGTGTCTTTAGTTGAATACCCACTCACTGAAAATATAACGATGTCCTATTAAAACTGTTCAGTCACTTATTCAATAATGATGTAATGATCAGAACATTTCAATAACAGCCATTTTTAACAGACTCAGTTTGTGTTTTCATGCAAAACAAAATGCAACTACTGACAAATATTTTCAAAAAGTTAACTAGCTTTAGCTGAGAATCCTCACTCTCTCAGTCTATGACAACCAACACTGCACTGTAGAAAAAAAACAGTAGCAGCTTTTAGCCACAAACTCAAAATCAATTCAAATGGATTCAACTACACAAAATGAACTTTTCTTCTGATTACCTCATCAATAGGTAAACAGTGAAAAAACACTGAACTTTGAAAAAAATTAACCAGCACTCACTTCAACCTTAGGAGTAACACTGACATCATAGACCTGAGTTAGGAGGAATTGATGGGAGAACTGGGCATGTTTTTTGGTCCTCACAAGAGCCTCAAGGTCTGGAGTTATGGTAGACAAGGGAACTCTGAGGTCATGTTCAATGTCTGTTTCTGTTTTGTTCAGCTGAACCAAAGCTGATATGCCACCCTCACAGAGATAGGAAATGCTGAATGGTAGTAGTGTTTTTACTGCTCGAGTAGCAAGGGAAGGATACGCGCTCATCACAATGCTGCACTAGAGTTGAGACAGGCCTGCCTCCGTGAACATCTTTTGTAGCGTGTGGTCACATTAAAGCTCCTCTAGCTTACTCTCTTTGTTGCTTGGCAACATGATACTTTCCATGTTGATTCCAAAGGGGTCCCGTATCCAGTCATCATCCCTCTGGTATTTAGTAAAGTAGTCATTAAACCACTCCAGAAGTTTATTCAGGTGTGTCATGATAGTTTTCTTCATTACCTTTTTTTTCTGCCGTGTTCAGTTCCTGTCCCTCATGACAGGCATTGGGGAACATGTCGAACAATTTTTTTAGAAACATGACTTGCCCACATGGACATCTTTTTTTTGAAAGAATGACATTTGTCATATTGTTCAAAAATGTTGTGCCCTCTCTCATGCACAGACAAATTTAATGTGCTTAATTCATCAAACACATCAGCAAGTCACACACTGTTACTAAACAGGTCTGCAAGAGGCAAATTGTTCTGGGCAAGAAAGAGTGCAATGTCAACTTGTAGTTCATAAAAAATAGGACAGTACCTTTCCCCTCAAAAGTCAGTATGATCCTGTACGTCTCACATAAATGAGTAAAACTGCTTTGTTTGTTATGTCTGTAGATTCATCCATTTGTAAAGCAAAATGACCACTTGCCTTAATACGAGCTGTGGTTTGTTGTTTAATGTCAGCTGACATGTCTTCAATTCACCTGCTTATTGTGCCATTTGACAATGGTATAATTTTTAGTTTATCTGCTGTGGACTGATCCAAAACCTCTCTGACCATGTCAATGGATGCAGGTAAGATAAGGTCCTCAACAATGGTGTGGGGTTTCTTACCACCTGGTAAGATGCACGAAGTGCCTGTTCTTGCTTTGAGCACAAAGAAGTAAAATAGTTTTGTGATGTCCTCAGATCCTGAAGTTGTCTTCTGACGTCGCTGCGCAAAACACACTGGAGGTTTTTGTCCTCCTTTGTCCTCATGAAAATCCATATCTCATCTAGTGTGCATCATAGCTCATGTTGCTCAATTAGCATATGTAAACAAACTTTGCCAGTACTCTTCTATGGTGTGAAATGGTGGGTGCCACTCATATCACATTGCATTATCACCACCTACTGTTAAGGAGTGTGAATAGATGACACAGTTGATCTTTTTCTTAACATTTTTTTTTTGACCAGGCAAAGGCCCACGACCCACTGAAAATGGGTCTGCGACTAGCCTTTGGGTCACAACCCACCAGTTGAGAATCACTGCTCAAGGGCACTCATTCATTAGCTATCAGTTGGGTTAGTCCTCATGCTTATATGTCACACATTCATCAACCACATGCTTTAAAAGATGTGGCACCTGAATTGAGACGGAGCTATGATAATCCTTACCAAATCCACAAACCATGACGCGTTGCTGAACACACCTACAACTGTGCTGCAGTCTTCCTGCAATTACTGTTTCCATTCTATAAAAAAAAGTAATTACAGAACACACATTTTATAGGCTCCCGTAAATTAACAGCTGCACTGTGGAGGTGAAGAACTGTAATGAAATAATGGACTCACACCATTTATATGTGCAGTAATATATGAAGCCCTGTGCCTTATCAAACCAGCTAATTTGGGCAATGTGTGGATTGTTCCAGAAACACTGAGTCATCAAAGCCCAGTTTCAGTGTGGATGACTTAATTATTTGCTCATACCACTATATTTTCTTATCTATCTGTATGTGTGTGTTTTGAGCAGCCAAGGATCGCATGGTGTGTGACCCCCTGTGTTCGGACACAGGGTGTTGGGGTCCCGGCCCAGACCAGTGTCTCTCTTGCCGCCACTTCAGTCGTGGACGAACCTGTGTGGACACTTGCAACCTTTATGAAGGGTGAGCTATGCGCATGCGTATGTACTTGTCTAATTAGATACACAATGCAAACAAAATATTTGTCATCCTGACAGGCAGTTTATATAGCAATAGCAATAAATTGATGTGCATTTGGGGGATGGAGTCTTACTTTGTTGATTAAGAGACAGTAGATGAGGCACCTGCTCTGCTTTATCAGAGCAGAGTGCCTGCTTTACACAGGTCTCATCTCTGATACACATAGTTCATACAGAATCCTGGAAAGAATTCAAAATGTCTTGCAGTGTTTTACCGCATGCAATAAAACCTTCCGAAAAGAGAAGCAGAGGCACTATTATACACAGCAGTGGATGTTTATTCAAGAGTGTGATTGCTGTTTGGTATGTACTTACTAAAGTGATTATAAGAAGAGGTGCATTAGTTTGGCTGAATGGTTTCTTGTGGGGAACCCTGAGTGTAGATATCAAATGTAGATATAACAGAACTGAGATACTGGGAGCAGCTGGAATCAAAGCTTATGCAATGAACATGTTGGCTGATAAAAAGGTGTGCTGTGAAAATCTCCAAATCACAGTTAGGGATGGAAAAATAAGGATGATATGAAACACTTCCACTGCAGCACTGAAAAGACACTTACTTTCGTATTATTTTGAGTTAGAGACATTTTGCTTATTAAAAAAGGTCAAATACCATATCCCTTTCGATGAAAAGTTTTCCAGGCGATTATGTAACACTGAAAATGCTGATGGGATTGTTTACTCAGGTTCTTGCACCTGTACAAATTTCTAGGACAGGATCAGAACGATGCACAGGATCCAACATTGCTTTTGTACTATACAGACCAAATGTAACAGACACAGCAAAACAGGATCAATGCCTCCCTTCTAGACAGACTAAATACACTAATGAAATCATATGACTTCATAGCAAAAATGCAGCACGCACACTTTTCACCTCACTCATTGGAGATATTGAGACCCCACATCCTGCTGATAGATAAACTTGGGAAAAACAGATCTAAGTGACACCAAAAAGAAAATGGATTTACTTTCATCTGCCACTTATTTCTTCTTATCGCTAGATGAAAGCATCACCAAACAAGTCACCGACACAGTACACCAAAACCCCCTCTGTGCGGTCACTGTCTTAATTACTATCACAGTGGACCTATCCCTGTTGGTCATTCAGCTTGTGCTGCTTTTATTAATTGTATAGTACACAGGGGGCACAGTCAAGCCAGTCTTATTTATGTTTTGTTGCTGTAAGCTACTGAAATACCCAACATGTCACTTCTAGAGATTAGGCTACTGACAAAATAGCCTTTTATTAAGTAACATGCTGGTTTTTATTTTTGTTATTTATGATTTATTCATGGGTTTTAAAATGCTGTGTGATGGTACAAATTCTACATAAAACACAAATGAAGTAGAAAATCCAAATGGTTATACATATATATATTCTCCACAGAGTACTGTAGCATTAAAGACATTAATTCTATCATATTACCATAAAATGTAAATAAACTTCAGATACATAAAACATATGAGACCCTCACAAGAAATCCGTGCCACATCTTTTGAGTAGTAAATTCAATTTTTTAAATATGAATATTGGTTGATCATTAGTATCCAAAAACAATCTAAAGGTTTGGTGAGTGTGATATTTACTATCATATACAGTGGGGACAATAATTATTGGGAAATGTAAAAATGTGCAAGTTCACCCATTTAAAAAGATAAGAGAGGT
>JAQQAE010018843.1:0-11085 GCA_029823295.1 Pseudamia nigra | reverse complement strand
AATTCCTAACTGACCACCCCCCCCCCCCCACACACACACACACACACACACACACACACACACACACACACGAGACAACTTGACGTCAACTGTCTTTTCATTTGCATTTGCGGATTCAAAAATACCAAACATCAGTGAAATTTCACATGAAACATACAATTACAGTTTTTTGATCTTACTCTGAGCCAACTTCACCTGAAGGAGTCACACTGCACTTCACTGTCATTTATCCATTTTTAAGGCTCTTCATACACCAAGTTTGGACATCTACATTATCATACTTTGTTGGTTTCAGTAGTGTTATCATATCTCATTCCATGTCCCACAGCGCCACACATTTAGCTGGTGGCATCGTTAGTTTTCTGTTGTGAAATGGAATGTTTAAGGTGTGCCATCGCCCCCTGCCACGTTACTACCAACGAATTGATTTTTCATTATTTTTTGACTAGTCGACTATTAGAAAATCAAGACTCATCCCTAGTGAATATTCTGTACAGGCTTCTAGGACTGCAGTGACTATGAGCCGTTCTGTTTTGATTTTTATCCATATTTTGCTCTGACAAGGTAGCTGGTCATTCAGTGCAAAACCTTGTTTCTGAGGGTTAAACAGTGAATTAGACTTAAACATAATCACTAAGAGTTAAAACTTGTCCCTGAGACTTAAAGCTGGTCATTTAGTGCAAAACGTTGTTTCCGATGGATGGAAGAAGGTAAAGCGTGCCTGAAAGCTTAAAACATAACTTAATATACTGCTCAGCCCAACCAGACAATTAATTTATGCTTTTCAGCAGCCATCCCTCAAGTCTCTAAGCTTGATACTACTGCGATAGAAGAGCTCCAAATTATACATGCATACAAGTTAATTTTCATACTGGACTGAAATTAGATTAATACAAACAAATGGCACCACACCACCACCACTTTCTCATAGTTTTGCTGTGTTTATGCAACTACTTTATGTGCCTGCCTCAATTGCCCCTTGGGATAAATACAGTTCTTTCAATTGAATTGGGGGAAAAAATAAATAAATAAATAAATAAATAAAAACAGAAACAAAAGTTTTTAAAAAATTAGAAAGCACTCCTACGCAGACCTGCACCAAGGACGGTCATACTGGGATACGACGATAAAAAACAAATGATAGTTATCCAAATGATCAGTTTTAATGGTATTTTATTATTGGTTCAAGACGTAGTCACGAAAAAATTTCCATGATGGTGGTTTTCTTCTGGATCTAGTGCCGTAAATGTTGAAGATGCATAAAATCTGTTACTGAATCTGCAAACCTTCCACTTCAGTTTGGTGTCAGTTACATGTCTATAAATTTATTTGTTACCTTACAGTAGTTATTTTGCTTCAACCCCTGTAAGTATAAGCATTGTGCATCACTATATCTAGAATATTGTAGAGCATTACCTGGATTAAACTTTGTGGTTTGCTAGAATCTATTATGGTGTTATCCTGTGTTTTTTGTATACATTTTTTGGGTGTTACTTGTGGAGTTATCACACATAATTGATACGACACACATGTAAAGACAATATTTGTGTATTGTTTTTGTGTATGTTGAATTAGGCCCCATCTCACAATTGTGAAGAATCCTTTAAAAATCTCCTAGATCCAGATCACTCCTAGAATCTAATCTATTGATTTGTTTGCCATTTTAAACCTATCCAAATCCATTCATTTTGAGTGAACAAACAGATAAATAAATGAACAACAACAAAAACATAACCTCCTTGGCAGAAGTAATGAGGGCATGCACACAGTAGAGCGCATACATCTGGCAACACCTAAAACCAGTAAACTGAAAGTATAATTTAGAGGGCCATCAAAATAAGACACTAACTTGGATTTGATATTCTGAAATGCCCTGATTATTTTGTAAAATTTGGTGAATTCTTATGATGTTATAATTGCAACCCCACAAAAAAAATCTTACAAATCCATGGTGTAGATTATTATCTAGGTCGACCGATTACCGGCGCTGATATTTGTAATTTTGGCGTATATCGTATCTGGTTTTTTTTTTAATCCGATGGGCCGATATCAAGGAATCAACACAAACTTTTATTTTGGCTCAGCCGTCCCTCTCTCTCTCTCCCCTGCTACTTCCGTCTCCAGCATTTTTCCGCCCACAGCGCCATCTGATTGGTTAAGCGAGTGTAAGTGGCAGAGACACGAAGCGGAAACTGTCTTCACACACACACAGGGTGAAGATGTGTTTTGTTGTGTCAAGAACGAACGGGGTAAACATTAGCAGCTCTGCTAAGCTAGTAGCACCTCCCAACATGTCTGCAAATTACTTGAAACAATGCTGTTCATAATATCGATGTGGAAATAGTCCGTGATTGTAGAAGCCTGTGTGTGTGATTGAGAGAGAGTGCGCAAGAAATTCAATTAAGTCTTGTTTTGTTGCAGGGAAGTACGATGAGATGAAGGCTGACTAGCTTTTACCATAACATTAGCTCGCCGGTCCTGCTCTCAGTCGACTATGTATTATCAGCGGATTGAATGTATGTAATGTGGCGAATAGCGTGTGTTTCTGTGAAAGTCACATAAAAAACTCTACAGCTGTAAAGTGCTTTATAAATAAAGTTTCATTCATTCATGACTACAATAACTTGTGAGTCTAGGATCCATGCACTTCTTGACCCATTTATTTTCCATTTGTTTGGTTAAATAAACATGCTTTAGGCATTTAAACAAAGTTCAGTGTTTGTATTATTCAACATTTTTATGCCAATTTTTACACTTTTAATGCAAATGAATATCAGCTCCAAATATCGGATATCGGCCTCCTTAGCTACTAATAATCGGTCCTGAAAAACCCATATCGGTCGACCACTAATATAATCCAGACCATCTCCAAAAGTAAATAATTTCTCAGCTTGGATGAGATGAAGGCCAACTCAAAATTTCAACAAAAATCTGTGCAGTACTTTCTGAGTCTCTTTCTAATATACATAAAAACGAACAAATGAACAGAGGCAAACTCATTCTACAAGGAAAAGGCCAGTACAAAAATACAGCTAATACAACTCATGGTGTTGATGGGGCAAAAATCAATAGAAAGGTCTTTAACTCCTCATCTTGTCTCAGGAAATGGTACATTCAAACAAAATATGCAGAGATTGTGGGTGAGAACTGGCTTTGAATAAGTAATGAGGAGGAATAAAAGGCTGTCCTACATCCACACCAGAGATTACACTGCTGGCTGTTTCTATAAAAAGATCCACTGCAGGGAGCATGAGTGACACAAGCACACACAAGCACACACCCCTCTTCAACACACAGATGGATACACAAACAACAGTGTATGAAGAAACAATTCTAGTATTAAAAACCTTTAAATATTAATGTTTGGTTAACTCCAAGTCACAGATCTGTAGCTATTCCAACCCTTGGCAGACAAACAGTAAAATGCTGCAAAGATTGATAGCTCCAGGCCAACTTAAAATGTCCTCTGTATTCCCTGTTCAAATTTGTCTTCACATCTAAAATACTTGCTTCATGAGAAAAGCAAGTAACTCAGTGGCACCGCTTCACAAGGTGTGACACTGGGCTTAAATGCGGATGTGCAAACCAGCCTATATCAGGGTGAAATACAAACTGGCCTGTAGCTTTAAGAGCTGCTCACTCTGCTGCCACATATTCAGAGGGGAAAGTCCCTGTGCAGCCGAACTGAAGATGATGTGATTTTCCACTCCCTGCTGACTGCTCTGGTTGAACACACTAGCTAATTCATATTTCTACACCAAAAAATAAATATACACATATATGTTCAGATTGTATAATTCCATAAGACTTCAGACTCAATGAAGTCCTTCACTTTGCAATTTTAATTGATTTATGCTTGAATGTAATGATAAAATTTCACTGTCAAGAACAGAATGGTATTAAGACCCTACAGTCCCATAATTGAATCACAAAACTAGGTACTTCAGGAAAACAGGCAAAAAAAAAATGCATTGTGGTTTTACTCTACTCTCCTCGACAGACAAACAGGATAAAGTACATTACTTATATGTGAGATAACAAACATTGCAACCTCCGCCAAGGAGGTTATGGTTTTGTCGCAGTTAGTTTATTTGTCTGTTTGTTCACAACATTAACTTGAAAAGTTAAGAATGAATTTGGAAGAAATTTTCAGGGTAGGTCATAAATGTCATGAAGGGCAATTGATTAGATTCTGAGTGGTCTGGCTCATCATTTGGATCATGTGCCCACAGATTTGACATCTTTTCAACATTTATGGAGCTCGGTTCAGAAGAAAACCACCATTATGGAAAATTATTTTTCATAAATAACGATTGAACTAATAATGATAACCATCTATTTTTTATTGGCCAAACATGTTTCCTCAGCATTTCCTCAAAAAACAACAATCTAGACTGAGTCAGACATGCTAGTGTTTATTCAGAATGCCCTCTGGCACAACTGGGGTGGAGAAGTAGTGGTCTCATTGAGGTGAAAATGGAGGGTGTGTTGGGTGATTATGCTGTGTTTTGTCGCTCTGGGAAGGACCAACATACAACACCTCAAAAGCCGCTGAATTACTATGCACACCTCCAAAAGATCCATGTTATCCTGGAAACCTGAATGAACCCAGAAAAATGACACACTGGCCTCATTTGTCTGAACTACAGTTTGTGTCTGCCCCTAATGAGTTACAGAACAGTGTCTTCCACAAGCCAATAGCAGAGTATGACCTCCATTACAGCCAGCCAGAAGCAAGAACCTGGTACACCATCTCCCCATACAGTCTTCTTAAATAAGCTTTTATGAAGAAAACAGAAGTAAATCATCTGTCTGGAGGCAATTACCCATGAAACATGAAGAAGGAAAATTACAGAAAGCATCAAGAACAATAGGTATAATAGTGGAGACACTGGGGATAAACCACAACCCCTTTATAGTCACCAGCCTAGCTGTAAAGACAGAAAAGAGCTGAGTGGTGAAAATCAGTGTACTGGTCAAAAAGGGTGCTTAGATCCTTTGTGTTAGGTATAGTGCCCCTCAGCAGGCTGCACGATAAAGTATAGCTGGCTGTACTGGTGAGCAGGGCGAGGGCCCTGTGTGACGGACCTCCTCTCTTTGGTATTTAGGTATGCCTGTGCTTTTCATTCATATCCCACAGTCCAGATAAGCAGAGGGGCCATCTCTCCCTGTAGTCGCTCCCTCCCCCCTTCCTGTTGTTGCATTTCAATGTAGATGGCTGGATGAATGGCTGCAGCTGGCCCATCAAAAGGCCTTGGTGATTTGAGATTCAGCCAGGCCACATTACCCTTCCCCCACCCAAACACTTTGTCCCAACACCCTCACCTCTATCTCAGATAAATCTTATTCGTAGCATGAAGAGGAAGACTGAGCACAAGAGGATAGCATTTAAGTTTGCCTTTGACAACAACAGTCAGCAAGAAGCCATTCCAGTGACTACATCAATGCTGACAGTGCTGTGTACCATCATCAGTATTCTCCACAACCAGGTGTTGCAGATAATTATTGGCCAACCTGCAATATGCACACATGCATACACTTGGCTGGTTCAGTGAGTAAAGCAGATGTGACACAAATGGTTAAATGCAGATTGAGACCAACTGCTTACCCCAGTTCTACTTAAAAACACAGACAAATGAGTTAGCATTAATACAACTAGAAAGCACTCAGACAGTGCAGATGTCCGCCAAGCAGCTCAGTTCCCCCATTTTAATACATACACCACAAATCAACAGTCCCAAACGTTTTATCTTCATTATTAGAGTCTATAGCATTTTGAATCACATTATTATTATTAGTTCACCTACATATAATATGGCAAGATCGCCTGTAGCCCTATGTCACAATGGTGAAGAATACTTCAAAATGTTTCAAGATCCAGAATGTGATCCAGATCGCCCCAAAATCTAATCAATTCTTCCTTGTATAATTGCTGAGCCATCCTGAAACTTTCATCAAAATAAGTCAAGGACTTTTGAGTTATGACGTTAACAGACAGACAAACCAACGCTGTCGAAAGCATAACCTCCACCTTGGTGTAAAATCCACACTCAATTTATCAAGATAAAGCCTATTTCGGACATGCATGGAGACAGTGACTGTGTAAGTGAAGTGAAGTGGGTGGGTGGGGTGGGGGGGTAATAACATCCCAACACAGCATAATCACTGAATCGGACCAGTCTCTTTGGCTGCATCCCAGCAACACAAAAATGTCCTTTCAAGCAGTGATATTTCAAACTGTAATGGATGCTTACATTCTTAAGGCCCATGTATGCTTTACCGTGTGTTGTGGATCAAATGTTGTCAAACGTCGCTGGCCTTCATACTCCAATACGTACTTTACGTTGGCGTGGATGTACGCAATACTTCCGCTAGCAAGCAGTGCCGAGTTCAGACTGCTCTGTCCTCTAGTGTGGAGTTGTATTGGATTTCTCTCTGAAAATACTAAAGCCAGAATTTTTTTGATTACATGTTGCTATGGTAACTAGTGTCACCAGTGTCACCAGACCTTTGCATCTTCTATTTATTCAATATGGGCATAGTTTTACCTGACATTCACTCGACTGCAGTTGTGGGTAAGTGTTTACACTAACACTGTAATATGACTTTTTATAGCACTGCTTGGTAAAGTTTTAGTAAGTCCATATGGTAGTGGTTAGCTTTCCCTGTGCTCTGGTTGCACTGCCGCCGGTCGTCCAAATATAGTTGCATCCTCTTTCGCTCCAAGATGTCGTCCAGAATGACACTAATATAGGCAGTCTATGGCACAGCCTCTCCTCAAAAAAGTTGAGCCATTTTTGTTAATCTTTCAGTGTTTATGGCACATTCGGTTCTTTTTCTTGTTCTGCTTCTGCCACACAAGCTAAAATACGCAAACACTGCCCCCACAACTTCCAGTGGCACTGCTCAATTTTCTGCATTGGAGGTACGCATCCATAAGCTCCTCGAAAATGGACCAAAACTTGGTGCATAATGTAAGGCGGAGAGCAGAGGGAATGCCCCCTCGGTATGCGTATGCAAACTTAGCATAGAGTATAAATGGGCCTTCACTCATGTAGTGCTGGCGAGTTGTCAGTGTGTCCATCATGGTGCAGAGAAATTTAGTGTTCTGTCCAGATCATTCTCGATTTGATTGGTTGGCAAGTGAGCTTTGACAACTGATCATTGAAATGGCCAACAACTCTAATTTGTCAGCGCAAAAAAAATAAATAAATAAAAAGGCTGTGTGCTGAGGTAGTGAATCAGATGACCATCAAATTCTAATTACTTGTTCCTTATTCCATTTCTGACATTTCCTGAAAATTTCATCAAAATCCATCTAGAACTTGTTGAGTTATGTTGCTAACTGACAGACAGACAAACCAAGGCCGGCGAAAACATAACGACCACTTTGCTAGGCAGAGGTAATAAAAACCTCTGTGACATTCACGCCATTGCCATGCATCTGCTTTGTTTAGTTTGTAAAAATAATTTTTAGATTTTAAATATAACATAGGAAAAACAAGTACTATAAGACTGACGACAAAGAACAGAAATTACATATGTCCAGACAGGCCTCTCATTTTCTTTCTTGTGTGTAAACACCAGCCTGAACAGACCAGACCAGCAGAGCCCAGAGGGACTCATCACAGACTGTGTCTGCCATCAGCTACCAGACCTGGCTGACTAACCTCAGGACATTTCCATGTATGCCACGTATGGATAATACATCATTCCATGCAGCCTCCTGCTCAGAAGCACATCCAATCAACACAGCAACTGTTGTCTCACCACACCTACTTCATGCCTGGCCAGACCAAGGGGCACAGCCATTTGCCTCAACAGCATTACCTACTCAAGTATTCCTAATATGAAACAACGCAAATTAAGGCAAAGGAGGTGACCATGTGAAATCATTCTTTCAGCCAGCCTTTTAGTCATATAGCCAAAATTTTAAAACTACTATAAATGCATACAAGTCTAAGAGTCCATGTCTAAATGTTCCATGTTCCGGCTCTATCAATTTGTAATGAGTTGGCTTCATTCCATTATAGCCGGAGACATGATTGTCTATGATCCTGTAATTGTTCCACATAAAACTTATTTTTCCTGGAGCAGCTAACTGAAGAGAAAGCAAAATTTTACATGTAAATTAAAGACTAAACATACTCATAATTGTCTTACTCTGGATTTTTTTTTTTGAAGATGTATATCACTTAAAAATGTAAGCGTTTACAAGGTTTATGTGGCGCAAGGTGCTGTAGGTAACAAGTCACTGACCAAGATAAACATCAACACAATATATAAAATATGGCAGCATTTTTTTCTAACAGGGCAAAGGTCAACATACACTGTGCATTTCCAGACCTGACTGGCAGCTGTGCACACCCCCGGCATTTGCAACTGACTGTGGCCAGAGATCATGCCCCATACCCCCTGTTGTTTAATAACCGGCCCAAGCAGTCGCTCCGGAGCCGCAAATCGTGCCTCGGATGGATTTCGAGCATGTTTGATTTCCAGCCAATCGCCTTGCATATTCTCTGCTTTTCAAAAAGTTAAAGATTTGCCTACAAGCTTAAACATTTCCATGCAAACGGATTGGCATATGCATATAAATGTAGTAATATTCTCCACGTCTGTGTGTGGACAGCTGCCCATGTAGGTGTATGGCGGAGAGGGTGAGAGAGAAAGAGTGAGAGATGCCCTGGCTACAATTCCAGAGGGAAGAGAGAAAACTGACAGTGGGACACAGAGGTATAAAAACACAGTATTTCTGCCCAGCACTGACTAAAAACCAAGGCCAATCGCTCAATGGACTGTGGCACAATCGCGTGCAAGCGTCATAACACAGTGTGCGCTGGATTCGGATGTGTTTGCAGCCAAAATGGTCATCAGTGTACAATACCTTCACACGTTTCTAAAATCGCACAGTGTACACCGGTCTTAAGCAAAACAGAAGGTGACAACTAGAAATAAGAAATAAAAAATAAAGAAAATTTGTACATAATACAGATAAGCTGATAGAACACAACACCATATCAGCAGAATTGGCTCCAACAGCAGATGAAGATTAATAATTTTCTCAACAGAAGCTGCAGGCTTTGAGGGAAACTGATGAAAAATGGTTGTTTTTATGTTCACTTTGAAGCTACTAAGTAAATACTTAGAGACTAATGTTCCGTAACCAGAATTAACTTATTTATTGACTATGACGTCAGTTAAGCAGTTCCCTAGCTTTAAATAAATATAAAGAGATAAACTAAAGGAAATATCGGGTAATTAATACACAGGAAATACTGGGTAATTAATCCACGATTGCCTTTTTCCTCTTCCAAACGACTGTATGTCAGTCAAAGTCTAGGAGTTGGACAGAGATGAGCATTTCAGGGGGCTGGACTTCATTCTTAGGTCTTTTTTGGTTTTTGGACTCATTCATTCAGCTAAGAGTTGCAAATAATGCTAGCATCTAGTATACTAACTAGAGGTCGACCGGTTATCGGCGCAGTTATTTGGAATTTTGACATATCGATATCAGTGTTTTTTTTTTTTTTTTAATCTGACAGGCTGTTATCAAGAAATCACTTAAAAACTGGGCTATTTCGGCTCATGCAACACCCCCTCGCTCTCTCTCCTGCCACTTCTGTCTCCAGCATTGTTCCACCCACGGCGCCATCTGATTGGTTAAGCAAGCCACAGTATGAGTGAGTGGCAGAGACAGTGAAGCAGAAACTGTCCCCTTACACATGGTGGAGACGTAAAGTTGTCGTGTGGTTCTTCACACGAGAAGACGCATGTGTTTGCACTTTCTGGAAAGCAAACGTGTCGAAGATAAACGCAGAAAACTCTACCAAAATTGCAATAAACATCTCACTGCTCTATATCTCACAACTACAAGCGGAGTAAACATTAGCAGCAGTTCTGCTAAACTAGTAGTACCTCCCGAAATGTCTGAATTAACTGAAACAATGCTGTTGGTGATATCGATGTGGAAACAGTCCGTGATTGTAGAAGCCTGTGTCTGTGATTGTGAGAGAGTAATAAATTCAATTCAGTCTTGTTTTGTTGCAGGGAAGTACGCTGAGATGGCTGTCTAGCTTTTAGCGCAAGGGTGTACTTACACTGGGTGTTTGTTCCACGCCTGGGCGCGTTTCACACCTTTAGTGCGGATCGTTTTGAGTAATTTGAGTAGAAGCGAGCCACGCTCCGGCCCCGGGCCTCAACGCAGTTGGTATAGGTGGGCCACGGCACAGCACGATTGGTCACGCACGCGTACTAGCACGGCGACCGTACGTGACGATGTAAAATCACCGCGTCCTTCACTACACTCATGTAAAAACAATAGCAGGAGCTGAAAAAAAAAAAATCTACACCTGCGGGCAGCGCGGTTAATTGTAAATCGTTGCCTTGCATTCTGGAGAAACCTAGGTGTATCACCGGACAGTATCTGAGCAAAATGGCACAGACTTCACCATAAAATCATTACGATCATCCGGATTTTTTCCCCGTGTTGTGATCCATGATACCGAATCTGTTGAATGCGGCGCCTGAAGGTTCTGATGACGTACACACAATGTACAAACGACGTGATGATCAATCGCGCCTCAGCTCACAGTGATGTCAGCAGAGACACGCTGGGAACCGGAAAGGTGTGAAGTGGGCCCCGGCTCGGCTCGTGTCAAAATGGCCCTAGTGCGAGTATGCCCTAAGATTAGGTCGCTGGTCCTGCTCTCATCAGACTACGTATTGGCAATGGGGAAAATCTATGTAATGTGGAGAACAGTGTGCATTTGCATGAAAGGCACGTGAAAAACGCTACAGCTCACGACTACTGCAATAACTTGTGAGTCTAGGATCCATACACTTCTGCTTTAGGCATTTAAACCAAGTTAAGTGTCTGTATTATGCAACATTTGTACGCCAATTTTTACATTTTTATTGCAAATGAATATCGGCTCTGGCAACACGGTGGTGCAGTGGGTGACACTCATGCCTCACAGCTAGAAGGTCCTGGGTTCGATCCCAACACCAATGGGGCCTTTCTGTGTGGAGTTTGCATGTTCTCCCCGTGTCTGCATGGGTTCTCTCCAGGTACTCCGGCTTCCTCCC
>JAQQAE010018842.1:0-11086 GCA_029823295.1 Pseudamia nigra | reverse complement strand
TCACCCATGCAGAAATTATCCAATGGGAGGCTTGTACCTATTTGCTTAGTTAAATCTAGGTGGTGACCTTTTTTTTTTGGCCAGGCAGTGCATGTAGAAGTGATGACTTTAGAAACATTTGCAGTGGTCTCTGTTTTTTCCAGAGCTGTAAGACAATCTTGAATTATTAACTGAATAATTCCATCGCTGTATATTTGGAATAAACAGATCGGCTTCTTTGTGGGGTCCTGATCCGGTAACGGCTGAGAAACAACCATTTGCTCCGAAAACGCAAACCATCTTTCACTCTGTTGCGACTTATCAATGAGCTGTTGTGCCTTGGTACTTAATTACTGTTAAAGAATAAAAACACCGGTTGAAGTGTTCACAAGCTGTACCAGTAACGTTCATCTGTGACACACTGCTGCCATCTGTCAGCGCAGTCCACGTCTATCTGCAGGCCATGTTCATGGTTTCTCCAGCCTCCTGATTTTACGCGTAGTGTGCTTTGACCGCTCCTGTTGTGTTTTTATTTATGAGGGCTTTATTTCTTTCAATGCACTTTATTACCCCCAACTGTGTAGATCCAGTACGTTCTACATTACACGGTTTGACTCCTTCGACTGAAGCTGATTCTCATCAAACCAAAACCACTATGTAAAACCAATGCTGTTTTTATTATGTTGATGAAAGTAGCACTGTTTAAAGAGGTAGCGAATCACTGTGTTTTGGAGGGCAGGGCTGCTAATATCCACGGAAAACCTCCTGTGCTGTTGGAGAACACGGTTTCTGATAAACCCTCTCAAAGCATTAAACAAGCCTGCAGAGTTTTTCTTTTCCACATTAACATTTCAAAGACCTGTTGTATTATTTCCCTAATGTAATATATTGTGAAATATATTAAAAGATTTTAAACATGACTTGTAGTGGTTTTATTGTATTTTATGCAAAAATAAAGTCAGGGTTACGACTCGTTTCTTAAAATTATTTCCCGGGATATTTTCAGCTGCTACAGTATGTATGTGCATAGTGACAGACAAGTTATTCCACCGTACACGAATACATCCTCCTGACACACCGTGTTCACACTGGAGGAGTAACACTGAAACTGAAAGTCACTAGTTTTGTCTCTAGGTGTACAGGATCTGAAAAGTTACTAAAAATGATTAAAACAATCAACAAAGTTAACAAAAAAATAAGTTCAATAAAACTGAAATTTAACAGAGAAAAATCACCAAAATGAGCAAAATAATCAAGTTGAAAAAAAAAAAAATCAAGTAAATTAACAAAAATTAGGAAAATAACATCACACTTTAACAAGAAAATCAACAAAATAATCACCAATAATTTTCCAGACAACTTAAGCTTTTTCTCCCCCTCATTTCCCATGTTTTCCATGACTGGAAAATGGATCATTTGAGGACGTGTGGGAAGCCTGAAAGTCTAACAATACCTGAAAATGTAAAGTGTATATTTGTCACACTTCCATGGTTCGGACCAACAAACACATTTTAACAGAAGACAAAGATAACAGTTTTTAAATGATTTAATTTATTAAGAGGAAGAAACTATGCAAATTTTCCTGACACTAAGCGAAAATATACTTGTCCCTTGTTGTTGAAAAGCCAAGTTCAATTTCACCCACCACCATTTTCACCAGGCCTGATTACTGCCCGACCTGTTGCATCAAGAAATTACTTAAATAGAATTTGTCTGACCAAGTAGAAAAAAAGATCTCAAGAAACACATCATGCAACAATCTAAAGAAATTTAAAAAATACATGAGAGATATTGACATTATTCTGTAAGAGGGTTATGAATCCTTCTCTGAAGCTTTGGGACTCCAGTGAACCACAATGACAGCCATTATCCACGAATGGAGAAAACATGGTGATGGTCTGGGGTTGCTTTAGGACCTGACGACTTGCTGTAACTGATGGAACCATGAA
This sequence comes from Pseudamia nigra, assembly GCA_029823295.1. Classification (NCBI taxonomy): domain Eukaryota; kingdom Metazoa; phylum Chordata; class Actinopteri; order Kurtiformes; family Apogonidae; genus Pseudamia; species Pseudamia nigra. Next base: position 9,158 of record JAQQAE010018842.1, on the reverse strand, counting down.
TTCTGCTCCGTACCAGAAAATCCTGACGGAGAATGTCTGGACATCAATTCATGACCTCAAGCCCTCGGGTTATGCAGCAGGACAATGATCTGAAACTGTGCCTCTGAAGTGTCAAAATCTGGACTTAAATCTGACTGAGATGCAGATGAATGAGGTGAATTAACATAATTACGCAAAAAAAATATTATTCTTCCACGACGATGTACAGACTCATTGCCAGGTGTCGCAAAAGCTTGATTGCAGTTGTTTCCCCTAAGGGTGACACAACCAGTAATTCTGTTTAGGGGACAAATACTTATTCAAATGGGGCCAGGTAGGTACAAATGAAATCACTTAAAAACTGCATTTTCTGTTTACTCGGGTCTAATCATCTTTGTGTAATATTAGAATCTGTTTGATGGTCTGAAATATTTCAGTGACAAATATACAAAAAATAAGGAGTCAGGAAGAGATCAAGTACTTTTACACATCACTGTATCACAACTTTATGCATATTTTGGTAATTAAACCAAGAAGAATAAACACAGGATAAGAGGAATGCAATGAGTTGTTTTAGAAAAAAAAAAAAAAACTAGCTTTTCTACAGTATAGAAAATTGGTTGCAATTAAAACAAACATACGGAAACAAGTAACATGCAGTACATGGCATTTAGTGTTTGCTTACAGATTTCCAGAGAAAGCGTCGCCCAGCCCTTCAAAATATAATTCAGTGGCTCAGCAGGCATTTATTGGCACTGATGTGAAAATGCTCCTTGCCATTTAAAAATATCCAAAATAAAAAGCCTGAAGAGTCACAGGGCAGCGTAAAATCTCACAAAGTGCACCTATGTCATATTTCTTTGGCTTGAATTCCCCCAGTGCCTCATTTATGGTTCTACTGATCTACTTCACACCAAGACTTCAGAACCACAAAATGTGCGATTTATATTAATCTTCACTAATTATTGCGTATAAATGTGGCCTCTGGATCTCTGTTTGCCTGTGTCTTTTGACAATAACCACACAAAATATAACACGGAATCAAATGATATGGTGAACAAACACTTTTTAAACTGCTGTCAAATAAACAGAGACATGAAAATAAGCCGAGTAAGGCTGGAAAACAGCCTGTTTTGAAATCAACTAAACATCAATACACTGGAATTCAGTGACAACATTGTTTCAAATGGGACTGAACAGCTGCAACACCAACTGAGTGAAACAAGAACAGATTCATGAAGCGGAAGCTGAACAAAGATTTTCAAAAGAAAAAACATATTTGACCTTCACCTTTTCCCTCAGAACGAGGATGTTGACATCTGTCCAGTGTCTGCACCTGACTGACAGACTGACATGACATCCAGCCACAGCATCCTCATGCATTCATACACACACACACACACCCCCACACACACACACGCACGCACACACACACAGTCTGAATGATACTGCTGGGGCCTCAGGCAGATCCTCGGGTCTTGCCTTTGGGTGGGGTTTAAGGTCTCCGATCTGCAGCAGCCGTGGAGAGGCCCCAGCCTGGGGTTAGCTCCTCCTCCATCTCCCACCACCTCCTTGTCTTCCTGTGGATTCTACTTATCTCCAACAGCCTCCTTCTCCTTGGCCAGGCCCCGGATGGACAAGTCATACACCACCTCCTCGATCTTCTTTACATCGTACTTGAGGCCGTCGTAGCGTTTCCGCAGTGGGTCATTCTTAAGGGTGAGCAGGCGAAAGCCTGAGTCCAGTTCGTTGATGAAGTTGGAGATGCGCAGTGGTCGGCTGTAGTCTCCCGCCGTCACACTGTTCACTGCGAGCCGAGCCTGAGGAGGGAACAGCACTCCAAACTGAAAAAAGGTCCTACCGTGTAACTTTAGTGCATCATGTCCTTCTGACACAACAGTGACTACAAACTGAATTTAAGAAGCATCAAAACATCCACAGAAAATTCAAGGTACGTGTATTGGCAAAAAACACTATTTTCTCAAATAATAGTTGAGCCTTTATTGTATTTCAACTGTAGGTTGTTTTGATCTGCTTCTGTTGGACCTGATAATATTCCTCCACTGTTCTTTTAAAGGAGATAAGTGTCAAAGACAGAACAAGAAAAAACAAACACTTCTTCAGAAAACTGGACCTGAAACAAGCCAACTCTGTCCTCAGTAAGTTCTCCGAGACCACCAGACATGACAAAACCTTTGTTAACTTAGACCACTTTCAGACCAACAACCAGGGTCGAACTAGGGTTAGATGCCCTGTGTTTAACCCATCATTTCTCATCACATACCAAGCTCGTCAACCCTGGTTCATCCTGGGTCATGGAAACCGAGACAGGACCTGGGAGAGATGCATGCTAATGAACTTAGGGGGTACAGCATAGCATCTTCAGGGGCAAACAGCACGTTGCATCCCATGTTTCTTCTCTGACCTGTCTGGCGGAGTCTCTTTTTGGGACTGAGGGATGTCTCTCTGCATTGTCAGTTTTGTTACGTTGGCATACACATCCTTATCCCTCACAGCCCTGTTCCACTGCCTGGGAGTTTCCTCCTTTCCATGTAATCTTGATGTCCATATCGTTGGTAAAACTTCACCAATGTATTTGAAAACAGACATGCTGGCTTTTGTTTACAAGTTACAGTTCGATCACTGCAGTGCACCATCATTCCTAACCAATGCAATCCTTTGGTCCTGCAAGTCCCACCTCACCCTGCCCCCGCTGTTAGCAACCTGGTTTACTACCTTTCACACCGCAATCAACCCTGGTTGGACCCACCTCTTGACCCGGGTCGCCAAGCGGGGTCGGCCAACGCAGGTTAACTATTTCATGCACAAAATTAACCCATGTCCGACCCGGGTTGGAAGTCTGGTGTGCAAGCTGTTTTAGGGGGTGGTGGGGAGTTTAAGAGATGGAATCCATGACAGACAGGAAATGATCATCATCAACAGAAGCTCATTGACACTTAAAACAACATACCTTCAAACAGCTGTTGGGCCAAAATAACAGCAGTAAACAAACACAGTAGAATGAAGGATCTTTGTGGGATTTAACAATTACACATTTCAGGGACATATGAGAAGTAAGTTAACTTGTTCCAAAGAGGTAAAATATATAACCTTTGATAATCAACACTTCATCTGTTTCAAATTAAGTCTGCTGGTTACACTGGATCAAAAACCCTTCATGTCTTCACACTACTTTTTTTGTTGTCTGTGTTGCCATCTTGTGGGGTTCCTAAGTTACTACAAGCATATTCTCATCATCTTGAAAGTTTCACTTTTGGCAGTGTTTACAGAAATGGAAAACTCTCTAAATTCTACTTTATTTTCTTTCATTTCAAATGAAACACTTATAATTACAATACAATTATTTACAGATGCACTAACCATTCCACTATGTGTTCGATTTCCATTCATACTAACAAAATGCCATGATTGTTATACAACTCAGGAAAATTAAATATAATTACAGTGCAAGATTGTGGTACAACTATGACACACACTCACCAGTTCACTTGCCATAATCAACACGCCTGCCAAGAAGTCCTCCACGTCCAGATGAAAGCCTTTCTCTCGAAGCACCTCGACTGTGGAGTGGACAGAGCAGAGGGACACTTGTCAGACGACTCCCCTCAGGAAACATCCCACGCTGACACGTGAGCTGCTACCTACTGTCGAGTATCTGAGCCACCTCCTCCCGGGTCACCAGAGCTTCACTCTCCAGGTACACGACAAACGCCGCGAGGAAAGTCAGACGCTGCAGGACGAAGCGCCAGTGTTCATGGAACCTAAGACAATGGCGGAGACAGCAGACACAGTGAGATGAAACACTCAAGGACGGATGACAATGTGACTTTCATCCGTCCCCAAAACCATCATAGCATCGTAGCAGTGTAGAATCCTGTGTTTTTATTGACTGCACTTGGAGACAAACTCGGACTGACTGACCTTCATGTCTAAATACTGTTTTTTCGGAGTTTTTCTTGCCATAATATGGATTCGTACAGTAGTTGTAGTAGCACAAATTGGGCTATTGACTCTGTACCCATCCTTCTTGTGCACAAGACAAGTGCTGGTCTCTAAAGTACATTAAGAAGACAGGAAATTTCACAAATTAACTCTCGAAAAGGCACACGTGAGATCTGAAAACCGAACAGTGCATCCAGCGTTTCTTTTATGGTAGGAATCGCGGCGTTCCTTGGCGACGGCCAATAGTGTCTAGTCAGCTGTGACAGGTGCAACCCGTCACCACATTGGACCCGCCACATGTCAGATTAAGAGTTTTGAAGGGCTGAATTTTTTTTTTTTTAGGTTGAATGGAAATCAGGTTTAATGGGAGCAGTGCCGGATAGATCTGCTTAGAGTGAAGTCAGTGAAAGCAAATAAATTTGATTATGACAGTAAAAGTGTTCCCATCTCCCCCCTTTCTATGCCCTTTTTCATTCAGCTTTAAACATCAACCTTTCAAATTCCTCCAGAAACCTCTCATCACTAAACTGTAGTCAACTCTTTGAGAGCCATGTGTGGCTTTAATGCAGTCTTGAATATGCCTCAAGTAAAATTAAATATATGACGTCTTTACTACCCAAACACTATTGTACCATAGTGGAAGGATTTGACTCCCTCTTCCCCACAGTGACAAAAATTAGTCTGGACTGAATCAAGCCTCTTTTTTTTTTGTTTATACACAATGTGCCATTCTCTCCTGACTTTCTTGCCTTTGCTAATTTTTTGCCCCCATTATTTTATTCATTATCTTTTTTTAAACTTGTATCAGTCATTCAAATGGTCCCTGCAGAGACAGATTCTGATAAAGTAACAGGCTGATGGAAAAACAAATAAACAGCTCCAAGTAATGTCTAAATGACTGGACAGAATCAAGGCAGGGTAAACATTAACTCAAAAATCAAAATCGCTCCTATCACAATGTGTAATGGCTCATATTTTACCTAAATATCTCTAGCTTATGAATCTATTTTTTGGTCAGATTTGTCAAAAAAAAAAGCTGCAAGCCATCAAAGAGGTTGTAATTTTGACATTTTTCCACCTCTCATTTATGATACAAATCAACTGTTTAGTATGCAATTAAAATGAATTAAAAATTTAGAATTGGTGCCGACGTAAAATACTGTCAAACATAAACCACATGTATAAAATCCATGAATGAAAGACAATTACTGTAATGTGCACTACTTTAAATGTCAAATATTGATAAAAGATCCCAATTTTTGTTCATAAAGTTCAGTGGAATCTTAACAGTATAATTTGACTGTTTAGCAAATTTTGAGAATAAAACTAAAGTAGCAGTTTATACGTGTTTCTTTAGTAAAATGGAGACCGGGTGACAAAGGGGTCAGTGACCACGCAACTTTAGTTGGTTGAGAACAAAAAATTAAACTTACAACATTTTGCTTCAATGTAATGTGTCATTATAGTTTAATGTGTTATTGATCATGTGATGAGCAATTTAATTACTATTTTTTTTTATCAGGAATTGCGTGTTAGGCCACTTTGCGTATGGCATGATAAAATTCTGTAGTTCTCAGGTGAAAAAATTTTTTTAAGAAATGTTGCTGATTATATATTAAACCCCGGGTTACAAGATTAATCCATTCCGGGATCAAGCTTGTGAAGAGAAAAACTCGTGAGCCGGGACCAGTTTTTCCATAAGAATACACGTAAAACCAATTAATCCGTTCCAAGACCCAAGAAAACTCCAATATATACACACCCGTACACGCACATAAAGTGTCTGGAAGAGGATGTTCATTCAGTATTATTGTTTGAAAAGGAACATATGTTAATTATCTGAAACGGAATGCATGAAATTAGTTCTAAAAATTATTTATGACACGTTACCTTGGAGACAGGCGGCTGCAGGCGGGGTGTTTCTCAGGCTGTTTTTTTTTTTTTCCTATGAACCCCGGAGCAGTTCACAGTGCCACAACATCTCCTTAATCTCTGTTGTTGTCTTAACCTCCTCCTCATCGTCCTCCTGTCCGCTGCTGAACCTCCTGTTGTTGCAGTGCCTGTAGCTCCTGGAGTTCCTAGGTTGTGAGCTCTGCTTCAGTATCGTGCAGATGGTGGACATCCTCCTGCTTCCCCTACGCTCCGCTGGCACCTCCACTGTTCGTACAAATATGATTGCATCCTGTTTTTGTCTCCAAGATGTCGTCCAAGATGACACTAATATATACAGTGTATGGCACTGCCTCTCCTCAAACAGTTGAGCCAGTTCTGTTAATCTTTCTGTGTTTTATGTTGCGTTCTGTTTTTCTTCTATTCTTTCGTGAGCTGTACTGCACTAGAGTGCCCCCCCAATTTCTGGTGGCACTGCAGCGTTTTCTACGTTAAGGATGGATGCATAAGCCCCTTGAAAACGTACCAAACTTGTAACGTAATGCACACTGAGACCAGAAGGAACACCCACTCTACATGTGTATGCGGACTTAGCATAGAGTATAAATGGACCTTACGTTTCAGGTCGGTCAGTGAGTTACGCGCTCTCCTCTCGCAAACTATTTTACTCGTAACCAAAGTCTTTGCTCATGAGCCGGTACAAAATTTTGCCAAATGTCTTCCTTGTAACCCAAAAAATTTGTATGCCGAAGCACTCATAACCTGGGGGTACTCATACCTACTCAAATGTGTAAAATAATGAAATGTAGGTTTATTAGTTTCAGAGATATAGGCCTCTGAGCATGAAATGGTGACTGGGTGACAACCTTGATTTGGCCCTATTCCAAGCTTGAAAGGTTTAGTCACAAAACCATCCATCCATCCATCTTCGACCGCTTGTCAGTGGGGTCGGGTCACGGGGGCAGCAGCTTGAGCAGGGAAGCCCAGACTTCTCTCTCCCCGGCTACTTCATCCAGCTCTTCTGGGGGGACCCCGAGGCGATCCCAGGCCAGCCAAGAGACGTAGTCCCTCCAGCGTGTCCTTGGTCTTCCTCAGGGCTTCCTCCCAGTGGGATGTGCTGGACATCTCCCCAGGGAGGCATCCAGGAGGCATCCGGACCAGATCCCCAAGCCACCTCATCTGGCTCCTCTCGGAATGGAGGAGCAGCAGCTCTACTCTGAGCCCCTCCTGGATGACTGAGCTTCTCACCCTATCTGTAAGGGAGAGCCCAGCCACCCCGCAAAGGAAACTCATTTCAGCCGCTTGTATCCTGGATCTTGTTCTTTCGGTCATGACCCAAACATCAAAGCTCATGACCATAGGTGAGGGTAGGAACGTAGAGTGACTGGTAAATCGAGAGCTTTGCCTTTTGGCTCAGCTCCTTCTTCACCACAAAAGACCGATGCAGAGTCTGTATCACTGCAGACGCCACACCAATCTGCCTGTCGATCTCCGGCTCCATCCTTCTCTCACTCGTCAACAAGACCCCAAGATATTTGAACTTCTCCACTTGAGGCAGGACCTGATCCCCGACGCGGAGGGAGCACTTCACCCTTTTCCAGCTGAGGACCATGGTCTCAGATTTGGAGGTGCTGATTCTCATCCCAGCCACTTCACACTCGGTTGCGAACTGCTCCAGTGAGAGCTGCAGGCCACGGCATGATGAAACCAACAGAACCACATCACCTGCAAAAAGCAGAGATCCAATCTTGAGGTCACCAAGCTGGACCCCCTCAATGCCCTGGATGCACCTAGAAATTCTGTCCATAAAAATTATGAACAGAATTGGTACAAAGGGCAGCCCTGGTGGAGTCCAACCCTCACCGGAAACGAGTCCAACTTACTGCTGGCAATGTGGACCAAGCTCTGACACTGGTCATACAGGGACCGAACAGCCATTATCCGTGCGTCCGGCACCCCATATTCCCAGAGAACTCCCCACAGAACTCGCCAAGGCACACGGTTGAATGCCTTCTCCAAGTCAAGTCCACAAAACACATATTGACCCGTTGGGCAAACTCCCATGCACCCTCCAGGACCCTACCGAGAGTATAGAGCTGGTCCACCATTCCATGGCCTGGAGAAAAACCACACTGCTCCTCCTGAATCCGAGGTTCAACTATCCAACAGATCCTCCTCTGCAGTACTCTGGAACAGACCTTACCAGGGAGGCTGAGGAGTGTGATGCTGCTATAGTTGGAACACACCCTCCCCATCCATGCGAGGGTAACCTGAATTCATTTTTCGTGTTCATCATTAGGGTCTTCTTGAGCTGAGCTTTATCTGGACCCTCTCATAGGACCTGTTTGTCTTGGGTGACCCTAATAGGGGCATATAGCCCCTGACAACATAGTTCCTTGGATCACTGGGACACACAAACCCCTCCACCACGATAAGGTGGCAGCTTATGAAGGAGTAGTTATATAACTCTATTACTTATTTCTCATTCATTGCAAGAACAAAACCTACCACTTGAAACCAGGAGAATAATCCACATCACACAGAAATGAATATTTTTTGGCCAAATCCTAATACAGCATGTGAGCAACATCAGTACCTTTATCCCCATGATGTTTCTATAAATGAAGTGTGTTGTTAAAGACAAAGTATGTAACTTCAGTCTTAAAATCTGCATAATTTATGACAAAAGATCCATCAGCTCAATCAGCACTTCGGCCCATCTATCAGTGTGTGCTGGTGGATTTAGCTGTACAGACCTTTGGGTTTTGTCTGATTTTTCTCTGCACTGGTCAGCTCAGCAAATCAGTGTGTTTACAACTACAGACAATCACAATGTCACACGGGGCAGTGACATGGAAGTAACTATGATTGAGATTGACGAGGCAAACAGCAAGTGATCTGCTTCAGTTATACAGTATTTCCTTTTGGAACCATCTCACTAAGTTTCGCGATGGTGTCAGTGTGCTTAAGTGTCCATTAGAGAATAAATTATTTTAAAGTCCCAGAAAATCATTAGCTGTATTGGCTCTGACATGCAATTGCAGTGTTATACCTGTAATATTGCTCCATAGGAAATTTGGTCTTGAGGTCTGCGATTTGCATCCTCACTGTGCCAAACAGCTCCCGCGCTTTTGCACATTTACTAGGAACTAGTGAGAGAGTGAGAGAGAGAGAGAGAGAGAGCGAGTGAGAGAAAGGTTAATTTTGATATAGATATATAAATAATCTATATATACACACACAAACCCATACAGTATCTCACAAAAGTGAGTACACCCCTCACATTTCTGCAGATATTTAATTATATCTTTTCATGGGACAACACT
>JAQQAE010018841.1:0-11086 GCA_029823295.1 Pseudamia nigra | reverse complement strand
CAGGTTATAGATCACATTAAAGGTGGAAAAAGTTGTGAAATTATTTATCTTGGTGTCAATTTTTTACATCACAAAAATCTGGCATTTGAACAGGTGTGTGTAGACTTTTTATACCCACTGTATTGACATCTATCAGTCTGGAAAGAGTTACAGAGCCATTTCTGAGGCTTTGGGACTCCAAAGAACCATGATGAACCACTGTACCAAAATGTGGAACAGTCATGAACATTCCCAGGAGTTGCCAGCCTGGGGGGCCAGGTCGTCACAGAAGAAACCACAGCAACATGGCACAAACTGCAGGCCTAACTGATCTCAGTTAAGGTCAGTCAGTAGGTTTACATACCAAAACAAAAAACAAATGATTGTGTTTGTCCAACGAAAACTGGAGTTGAGAAGTGCATAAAGAACATATTAGCTTGTCTGAAATTGAAGTTTTAAAAGTTGGGCTGACACCCAGATAACACATTTGAAAGTTGATCAACTCCTGCATGTATACAGACCAGTCAGAATGGAACAGGACAAGATGTTCTACACATGCACTGGAGCTCTGTGCCACATCCTGACCTGGAAGTCAAGCAGCATGTAAAATGGTAAACAGGAGCTCATACAGAATGGTCTTGCACTTATATAGTGCCTTTCTACCCTATGGCACTCAAAGCGCTTTACACTGCTTTTCCATTCACCACACATACATTCAGAAGACGCAAGCTGACTGCTGGCAAAAACTGATGGAGTTTGTTTTTGAACGGATACAGAGACATATGTCATGCTGACTCGGTTGAAGGATCTGAACATTTTAAAACACATTCTAAATTGCTAGCTCGTTACTGACTACTGTCTGTGGTTGTGGTCTGTGATGTCCTAGGTTAACTGGAAATGTCCCAACACTAACAAGCTGAAAGAGTGCACATCATAACCGTTCGTAGTGTAGGCGTTATGATTTTAACAATAACTCTGTTACACTCTCATGCATATATAATGTTACAACGACAATAGTCCAGTGAAATGGCTCAGTGTAAGCTGTGCATGTAAACACACTCGGTGTTCATGATTCAGCAAAACAGACTGGGTACAAATGATATCCATGGGAGAGTTCTAAGGTGAAAACCACTAGTGACCAAAAAGAATGGTGATCCTTAAGTCTTTTGTTTTTTGATTCTGTGAACTTACAAGACAAAAGTTGAACTTTCTGGAAGGTGTGCATCCCGTTATGTCTGGTGTAAGACTAACACAGCATTTTATGAAAAGAACTTCAAACTAGCAGTCAAACATGGTGGTGGTATGTGATGGTCTGGGGCTGCTTCGAGCCGTGCATGACTTAATGTAATTAATACCACTATGAATTCTGCTCTCTATCAGAAAATCCTGAAGGAGAATGTCAGAGCATCATCAGTTTGTGACCTCTAGCTCAAGTGTACTTAGGTTGTTAGTCATTAAGTTTAGGCAGAAGATGCTTTTTCACACGGGGCCCGGTTGGTTTGAATACAGTAGCTGTTTTCCTTGCGTTTTATATTTACCTGCGTTATCTTTGTCTAATATAATCTGAAACATTTAAGTGACAACTACACACAAAATAAAAAATCAGGAAGGGGGCAAATACTTTTTCACAGACCTACCCCTCTATAGATTGTCACTAGTGAGTTTTAATGAGAAAATTCAGGCATTGTAACTAAAGACTAAGGTGTAGCAAACACACAAGTGGCATTACTAAGTCTTTCCCTGCACCATTTAATTTTCTAGATCTCCGCTTATGACCAGTAAAGCTGAACTGCCGTCTTCCTCTGCAGGAGGAACCACAAATGTCAGCAAATGTCAAGCACTCACAGGCTTTGGCTTCGCTTTCAGGCTTATTAGCCACACATACAATCAGGCCTGCTTGCCCTTTTGGCCAGCCACTTGATTGGTGTGAACACACATATAAGGCTATGCAGGAACATGTGACATATAAAACCGGTTGCCAGTAAAAAGTGTGCAATTATCAGCAGCCAAGGAGCCGTCTTTTTACCACACACACATTTAGACACACGTTCTCAGCCGGCAGAGCAACCTAAAGATAGCAGAGCCCCGGTGGAAACGGTAATTAGTGGGGTGAAAGACGAGGGAGCGGGGGAAGAGGAGGAGGAAGAGATATTGTTTGAACCATCTGATATCTGTTATATAATGATGTGAACAATAGAGACACGCTGAGAGAGAAAGTGGGGAGAAAGCAGCTGAGTCAAAGGGTGAGAGGAGCTATTTGGTGAGAGGGATGCAGATGTGTGTGTGTTGAGTCTTTGTTGAAAGCCATATCAGTTGCAGCACTTTTGTGAACTTTGTGCATCTGCTGCAGAAATATCCACCCTAATGTATATATTTTTTCTTGTCTGCAGTTCTGTACTTTTATTTCTTTTAACTATAGAAAACATTTCGAAGCATTATGTTCAAGTCTCTTTATGAGCTCGTTATCTCTTTCATACTATTAGCATTTTTTTATATTATACAACAAGCTGTGAAACAGCAAATGCCCCTTCCAGTTATGAAATTGACAGTGACCTTGACCTTTTTCCTTGAAGGTCACAACATATTTGGAATCAGCATAGAAAGTGACCTCAGGGTATATGACATTTTCTACCTCACTACATGGCTCGAAATGTATAGCTTGAAATGCAACAATTTCAGACCCTACTGATCTTCAAGGTCAAAGTCAAGGTCGAGAGGTGGCCCAGAAGGTCACAGCGTATTTTGAAACTGCATAGTTAAAAACTCAGTTATTTAGCTTGCAGCATTTTCAAACAAACTACATAGCTAGAAATTTATGTAGGGCACGGTGTATTCATTTCAGACCCTACTGATCTTCAAGGTCATTTGATGAGTGAGCTGTGTCCTGGAGTCCAAATTGTCACATATTAAAATTTAGTGCCTCTAACTATAGTAATTTTGGTAGTATAGTTCAAAATTGTTTTTTAATCATTGTCTAATTAATTACCTGATTCAAATGCATACTAGGTGGTGGTTTACATAGTAATTTATTTATTATTATTAATCTTTTTGACCTTATTTTTAATCTTATTTCAAATCCTGTACCTGCACTTGTGCTCTATTATTATATTATATTTATTCTCTGTGTCAACACTGTATGCTGCTGTTACAAAGGAATTTCCCCAGTGTGGGATAAATAAAGATATCTTATCTTAAGCCCTCCTCCTACCCAGTAGTAATAGGCAGATTGATCTTTAATATTGATAGTATCCAGTGTTGGTACCGGTATTGATCAATACCTGCATGAGATCAATACTTTAGTTTCAGTTTCTCTTCTATACGTTCAGTAGACAGCACCTATTGCATCATATTGGTTGTGCAAACACTACTCACTTCACTCATCCTTACTTTGAGGTGTAAAGTGATTTATAGAAGTGAAAGTAAGATTTAGTCATCCCCATTGTTATTTAATGTTATTTTTTTAAGTGTAATTGGTCATCATAAATGTAATTTTAGCAGACTGATGAAATATCGACTATTCAGACAGTCATGTAATATATTCAACCTGTTGAAATGAATCTAAATTAATTATTTTACTGTAAGTGAAAAATGTGCACCTCAAACCTGAAATGTCAATATGACTGAACATACTACCCCTTTCGTGTGAACTGTCAAAGGAACATTAGTTGTCATGATCAGCCAATTGGAAGAAATAAAATCACATCATTAAATGATTATGAAAATTCAACATGTCAGCCCTGTGATAAACTGGCGACTCATCCAGGGTGTACCCTGCCTTCTCCCTTGGGATAGGCTCCAGCGCTGCTACCCCCCCGACCGTTGCGAGGATTAAGAGGTAGAAAATTGATGGATATTTTCAATTTTACTTTAAATTTGCATATTCATGATGATAATGCATTGCAAGAAGTAGACCAAAAATAATCAAGGAGATAAGCAAAAATGAACAGAAATTATCCAACAGTGATCAAATATTAAACAAAAAGGTTAAGAAAATAAACAGAAATAAAAAAGAAACAACACATGTAGCAAAAGCCAACAAAATAAGCCACAAAATTGAAAGATATTTACAAAATATTCATGCAAATTAGATAATTTAAAGTTAAACAACACAGAATCCAAAATGAACAAAAAATGAACAAAATATTCATAAACCCATGCCAAAACTGTACAAAATACGCAAACAAAAACAATGACTGAATAGAACAAAAATTGCAAAAATGACCCAGCTAATCAACAAAATGAAAAAAGACAAACAAGACAATCCATAAAATAATTTAAAAGGAAAAAACAAAAACTGAACAGGGACAGAAATGAACAACAATGACCAAAAACAAACAAAAAGTGAGAAATTACCAAAATAACAATAAACAAAGACGTTTGAGGTGTTAGTTGTGAAATGTTTGTTATTTTAACACACACACAGCATTCCCTTGAAGTAGATAACATGCACAGTGCAGTGGAAATAGTCGACTCATATTTCAGGTCCCTTCAGAAAGACTCCCACTTCACCTCCTCATCACTCCCCCTCTGCCTTCCCCATCAGTCTGCAGGTGGTGAGTGGTCATGTGTTGCTAGCTTGAAGAGGGTTTCTTATTTAGTCTTAAGCCTCAGGCTTTGTTTGGGAACTGACTTGTGTGTGTGTGTGGTGCACAGTGGCTGTGTTTACACTGGACTGGGTGTGCACATGTTCATCCATGCGTGCGTCTTCATTCGCACATGCAGGCTTTGTTTTCTCTTTTGGGAGAGAGTGGGGTGTCGGGTTTTTCTTTTCTTTTTTTTTCTCCCTCAGGCACACCAAACAGTTGCTGGGTTTAAAAAAGTTGGAACATTGTTTATAATTCAGTGCTGTGAAAAAGTATTGCTCCCCTCTTGTCACACTTCAGTGTTTCAAATCATCAAACTAATTTTATCACAAAGATAACCTTGCCCCATATGGAATTGTTTTTGCTACCTAAACCTAATAACGGGTTGTGCCCTGCTTGGCAGCAACGACGACTCAGTAGAGGAATTTTGGTCATTTCTTCATTGCAGAATTGTCTTAATTGAGCCATATTGGAGGGTTTTTGAGCATGTCTGAGGTCATGCTACAGTATCATTCAGATTTAAATGCAGACCTTGACAAGGACACTTTTTTTTTTTTTTTAGACATTCAGAGGTGGACTTGCTGGTGTGGTTCAGATCATTGCGCTGCTGCATAACCTAAGTGCGCTCCAGCTTGAGGTCATGAACTGATTTGTAGACATTTTCCTTCAGGATTTTTTGGTAGAAAGGACAATTTATGGTTTTTACAGCAAGTTGTTCAGGTCCTGAAGCAGCAAAACAGCCCCAGACAATCACGTACCACCACCCTGTTTGACTATTGGTTTGATATTCTTTGTATGAAATGCTGTTTGTTTTATGGGACACACACACATTTTCCAGAAAGTACGCAGAATATGTTCCTAAAAGTCTTAAGGATCATTCGATTGTTTTTTTTTTGGCTAATGTGAGATGGCCGTGTGTGTGTGTGTGTGTGTGTGTGTGTGTGTTTTTGGTCAGCAGTGGGTTTCACCTTGAAACTCTGCCATGAATGCCATTTTCACCCATTCTGTTTCTTATTGTTGAATCATGAACACTGACCTTAACTGAGGCAAGTGAGGCCTGCAGTTCTTTTCATGTTGTTGTAGGTTCTTTTGTGACCTTCTGGATGAGTCGTTGATGTTCTCTTGGAGTCATTTTGGTTGGTCAGTCACACTTGGTAATATTCACCACAGTTCTGAATTTTGTTTTTGGCACTACCATGGTTCACTGGAGTGCCAAAGCCTTAGAAATGTGTTTGTAATTCTTTCCAGACTGATAGGTGACCTTGTTTCTTATTTGATCCTGAATTTCTTTAGCTTGTGGGATGATGTGTTATTCGTTGAGCCTTGACCCCAATCCTTGACCCTATTTAACTTAGTTCTGTTACTATTACTAAGGTTATATTTGTCTAATATTAAGATTTGTTTGGTCAGGTGAAACATTTAAGTGTTAGAAATATATACAAATTATTAATAATAATAATGGATTGGATTTATATAACACTTTCCAAGCCTGCTTCTCAAAGTGCTGACACTGAATCTGTTATTCATTCACTCCAGGTGGTGGTAAGCTACATCTGTAGCCACAGCTTCCTTGGGGAAGACTGACAGAAATGTGGCAGCCAATTTGCACCAATGGCCTCTCCGACCACCACCAAACATTCATTCAGACAGGCAATCATTCACATTGGAAATTAGGAAGGGGGCAGATACTTTTTCACAGTACTGTAGATCATATCTGGGATGTTAATTTCTTCTGATTTGTTGCATGCATGAATTTATGCTTTGTTCTCTGGTGTTTTCTTTCCACATTTCCATTTAATCTGTTTTCTGTGGTGTTGTGCTTCCTTTATGCCCAGGGTGCTGTTGTCACCAGTGGGTGACATTCCCTACAGAGGGAACTCTGAAACCACATCATGGCCTTAGCGGGATGCCCTGACTACTTTCTACGACACTCAAACTACCAGGTAAATTTGTATGTTGTATTTAATCAGAAATCATGTTGCTGCAGTATTTTTGGAATAAATGAGTCCTTAAGGACCTAGTTTGTCTGACACAAAGGAACATGCATGGGCAAGGCCAAGGTGACTCGGATTGTGCAAAAGTTTTAGGCACCTTTGGTTTGTTGTCTTCTCTTATTATCGAGTTTAATAATGACCATCCACACTAAAGCTGCAGTTGGCAACTTGAGGAAAATCTAGGACTTAGCGTGAAAATTCTAACACCTATAGTTCTTATTCTCCGCTCCCTTTTTTCTCCTGTTTCTCCTAAGTCCCTCCTCCTCAACAGGCATGCTACAATCATTAGAGCAACCCCAGGCATAATCATCCGAGCAAGACCAACAGTCATTACTTAGCATATCCCAATGGTAGCATTACCGTTATTAATCAACAGCGTTTCACTTTTTACATGAAAAGTAACGAAAATGCAATAAACATATACATATCAGAGCAAGATTAACAATCACAAAACTTTTTTAAACCATGCTTCCAGTATAATTAGTGTGATAAATAAACCTAAGGTTAGACTGATTGCACAGTCTCTGGTTACGGAGAAAGGCTCCTCCATAGCCGGTGTTCTACCGTTGGCTCTGAGTGGTGTTCGGAGCCGGTTTGGGCCTGTGTCAGAACACCGGTCACAGAAGACCAGAGGTGTGGACTCTGACCAACCACTGCTTTCTTGTTACTCTTTCTTACTAAAGGAGGAATTGTTTGTCTAGTTCTGTGGGTCCTTTGTTTCTCAGCCACTGCAGAGCTCAGCCAAACATGCTGCAACTGCAACAGAGCATGCCCGATACCAACTGGATGCACGAGGAGAAGTATCTAGAGCATGTTCATGAGAATGACTGACAGCCAGCTAACGCTCCCCTTTTTTACTTGCTGGTGCAATTTAATAGGAGCAATGGACTTTTGAAAATCATATTACAGGCTGTAGGTGACGCAAAATGAGCCACTTTAAACTGTAACTGTATTAATGTCCTTCTACCAGAAACTAGTGATATTTTCAACAAATATGACAAAAAGTTACCAGCTGCAGTTTTAATAAACTTATTGTAAACATTGGTTTGGTGTTAGAAACCTTTGATTTGTTGTTTTTGTGGGATGGCAAATAAAAAAAAATATATGCATGGTATAAACACATAAAAATCAGAACTAAATGTCTCCAACTGGCAAAGATACATATTTAGTGTGACGACCAGTCCTGTTGCAAGAAGTAGCCCAAACAATACAGACATCGTCCTGCTTGGTGCCTGGTCAAGTGCCAAAATAAACTGTACTGAGCTGATACTGGCAAATGGGTAAAAATAGTATGTTTTTAAAGTTTAAACCACGTGGCTCTTCAGTAGCTTAATGCTCTACTGTGTTTGCTGATCTGGTCGCTGTTTGCTAACCCTGTTTGACAGCCGCTTGGTGCTGAGCAGGTAGAAGTAAGTTTATAACAGTGGCTTTTGGTTTGGGCATCTGGAAATGATGTTGATGAGAAACAGTAAGCTGAAAACCACATGTAGCCCAGAGTTGAGAGTAGGTTAAATGTGTTCTTTCTCACTCAAGCTACACTATACCGATAGCTATGAGTATTATCAACATTGTGCATAGTGGCTCTGGCTTCACTTGCTTCAAAGTTAATGACTCCCAACCTTGTTAGGTGAAATATGGTGTGTTTACAGCACAAAAGGCTCACTTCCACTGTCTAGCTCCTGCAGAATGAGCTCTTTGTTTCTCAGCTCAGATTTTCTCCCCTCCAACCCCCCAGTAACCTTAAGAATTTGGCTAAAGCACAACATGGAGGTCTATAAATAGAGCATTAAACAAACAACAATAACAATCTGAGGGCTTTATTGTGAGACAAGCCTGAAAACATGGGATTGATGGTCTGACGTCTTACTGGGACCAGTAGGGCAACAACAGTGACGTAGTCTCAGCTGCCTTTTTTCTCCTCTTAGTGGAGGTACACAAAAATGCTAAACCAAACCAGGGGGGTGCTGAACCCTGTTGATCTGACATTAAGTTGGATTGGTTCAGGTTGGCTTCCAGGAAAGGGTTTTTGCACCAGTAAGACTGCAGTGAATAGTGAATTGAATCCCCATAGAAAACAACATTCCTCCACCCTGCACCTAGTGGAGAAAAAACAAAGTTTGATAGTTAGAAGGAGAGAAGTGGGTTACAACAGTGCTGTACATGTGGAGGTGTGTGTAAAGACTGCCAGTTGACATGACACAGCATACACATGTACTCCATGGAGTCCCTTTGTGAGCATGAACTGTGGCTTTAGTGTGTATAGATAAGCAGCAAATGAGCCCTTTTTTCTTTGTATACTTACATAACGCTATACATAATGCTGGGCATGTTTGGGAATGTGGGCAGCGTTCCAGCCTTGTCTCGAACAGGATAAGAGTGTGTGTGTGGTGTGTGTCTGTCCATCTTAGTGAGAACTTTGGATCAGTGCCAGAGATATCTCAGAGAAACCAGCCAGCAACTCTCGCTTTCGTGGTCTTCGTCCCCCTCCCTCTCCTTGCGTATGAGGCAACATGTAATAAGAGCACCAAGAAACCACAGCCCACAGACTCAAAGATCAGCTGCGTTACGACTTGAAGCGGTCAGAAGAGCGAAAAGAATGAAGCGTTTTAACAGATCGTCTTCCTCAAATGTCATTGGAAGTGCCAGCAGTGTCAGTTCACAGAAACTACAGCTCCTTGTTTCTTTCTGTTCTGAGCAGTCGCTTGTTGTCAGTCACCACAGCAATAGGCATGCTTAGTCTTGTGCTTTCGAGGAAAGGTTGCCTTCGAAGTGTGTTGAAATACCAACATTAATGCAGTGAGCTATAGAGTGTAAGAGGAGAAGCCTGCTTATGATGAAAGAGATGTCAAGAGCAGTTATGTCTATCTCCTGACAAGGGCAGCCCAATTAGAGCAAAGTGATCGAAACTCCAGGCCTGAGATTTCCTCTGCAGGTTCTTCTGGCTTGAGCAGGCCATGGGAATGTAACAATGAGACTCTGATCCAAACAGGACATAGTTTTTCACAGTTACTTTTGAAGTAGGTGAATTCTGGAAATTAACATAACGATGGCAGGACAAAAAATGTTGTGCTACCGCATTAACGGGTGGCTGTGGCTCAGTAGGTAGAGTGGGTTGTTCAGAAACCGAAGGCTTGTCATGTCCACAGGCCGAAGTGTGAGCAAGACACTGAACCTCACATTGCTCCCAGTGAGTGTCACTGGTGTATGAATGTGTGTGTGAATGGGTGAATGGAAAGCAGCGCTTTGAGTGCTGTTGGGTAGAAAGGTGCTATATAAGTGCAAGACCATTTACTAACATGGAAAGTCCCAAATGCTATGCTATCTTAGTTTAAAGATGGGAACAGCGGATATGGGCAGCCAAGCTCTATTCAAAGGTAAAGAATTCACCTCCAACCTACATTTAATCCAACTATTTGATCTGTATGACCATGGACTCTCCAGGCCAATGAAAACCAGGCAGGTCACTAATTTTTGGTAAACATTGGAGTTTTGTTAACAAAAATAACCTATTTTTAATACCAATTGCGTAAATATGATTGATGTCAGAAATGCTATCCCTTTAATTTCTTACCATTGACCAAGTACAATCTGCATACAGCTTCCACCCTACAACAAACTTGAAAATGCTTGGTGACGAGTGAATTATTTGATTAACGCCATTGTCAAGTTGAATACGGGAGTTAAGTTCAATATTGTCACAAGAGTGAAGAAATGATAAGATCAAGCATCTTCATATAACTCATTCCCTAACAGACTATTTTTTATAACTAGTGGCAAAAGCTACGAAGCAGTAGACTGGAATCTTCTTTTATTAGAGATGCCAATGTTTACTTTAACTTACTTTAAGAATCAAGACTTTCACATTCAGCTTGTGAGGGACTGTGGATTGTCTTTGTGTATTCTATACAGTAGAGTCAGTAAAACTGCATTATGATGAAACTTTTATGGAGGAAGTAGCTATTAAAAGGGGGTTTCCATCAGTTGAGTGTAGTTACTGATTAACTGAGCTGCTGCTGTTCCCTAAAACTAGGACATTATAATGGCAGTGCAATGTCTAGAGTCAAAACAGGGACCAAATGTGTATACATCCAGGCATGTGCAAGACATGGGATCACTAAGTCACAAAAAGAAGTACTGTACATTGCTAGGCTCTAAATAGATAACCATTTATTCAAAACATTATCTCTGGGAAGGCAATGTTTTTATCTGCAACATCATCTTCAGACAGATATCCCCTTTTTGTGGGATCAATAAAGGATCAATAAATTTTTATCGATCTATAAAAATTCTTACAGAGGTAATCACCTCAAGAGGTAATTTCTGCTCCTGTGAGGAATGTGTGTAGTGTGCAGACTTGTACTTTTTGTTGGGACCTAATGGATAGAGTTCCAATGTCATGTCCAGAAAGATGATTCCAAGCCAAGCCAATAAATGATTCATATGCCCCTCTAATGGTACTCCGGCTTCCTCCCACAGCCAAAAACATGCACTAGGGGGTTAGGTGAATTGGTCACTCTAAATTGTCCATAG
>JAQQAE010018840.1:0-11086 GCA_029823295.1 Pseudamia nigra | reverse complement strand
GAGTGTTGGTGTAAGGCGGGGGAAGGGTGAAAAGTGGAGCTCATTCTCCAAGCAGCGTCTCCTCCAAGGGGAGGGTGAGCTCAGGCATCTCAAGGCCGTCAGAGGGAGCCGAAAAACAAAAACAAAGATAAGACAGTCACACTTTCAGAGGCAGAAAAGAATTTAAACACCTCAGTAACTCCAATTTTATATTTTTTGGTGCCAGACCTCAAAACCCATCCTATGAAGAGACCCCAGCACTTCCGTGCTGTAACCCACTGTTCGATTTAACTCAGATTTAACTAAAAAATTGTCCATGTTGTGCTGCCAGTGCTCTTCCCAACTGCTTGATTTGGAGACAAAGCTCTGCTGGGCTTTGAACAGTTCTCTCCATCTTCTATATTGATACACCAGGAAAACACCCAAGCCAATCAGCAGAAATCCTGTTATCATGGTTCTGAATACATAAATATGCATCACATCCTCAGTGGACAGTGTCTCAAAAACACATAAGTCCCCATGTGTCCATGGATCCTCACATGTCCAGCAGCCGCTGCCCCCTGAGGACCCTCGGGTTAACCTCAACTTGACTTCCTGTTCAAGTAGCGTGTGAATTTCATTGAGGTCCAGCTGGTCAATTCCATGTTGCTTTTAAGTTTCAGGGAGAGACTCTGACACAGAACGAAGCAAACACACAGACACGACACAGCAAGCAGGGAAAACTGGGACGGGAGCAAGACAGAAATGCATCTGCACGCTCTGAAAGCTAGATAAGATATTAAGATATTACTGCAAATAATCCAACAAATCACTGCTGTGCTGGGGTTTGATTGACATGTTGCTATGGTAACTCAAGATGCAAGTGAAGTCGGACTGATCCGGACATCGTATCTTCTATTTATTCAATATGGGCCTAGTTACACTTGACTGCAGCTGTGGGTAAGTGTTTACACTGACAACACCATAACATGACTTTATTTGACACTGTGTGGTGAAGTCTTTCTGCGGCAGTAAGCTAGCAGCTAGTATTAGCTTTCCCATGAGTCCCCTGGCATGAACGCTCAGTTAGTCTCGCTGCTGTTCGTCCAAATATGGTTACATTGTGTTTTTGGTCATCCAGGAAGTGGCAACTTGATTAGCTTCAAAACAGCCCTTCAGAAACTAATGGATGACGTCATGGTCACTTTGTCACAGTTTACAGTTACAACCAATCACAGTCAAGCTAATTTTAGCCAAGCCCCCATG
The DNA here is from genome assembly GCA_029823295.1 of Pseudamia nigra. Lineage (NCBI taxonomy): Eukaryota > Metazoa > Chordata > Actinopteri > Kurtiformes > Apogonidae > Pseudamia > Pseudamia nigra. The sequence continues at coordinate 9,862 of JAQQAE010018840.1, read as the reverse complement.
AGCAATTGTCAATATCCAGATTTTTTTTCAGAAAATTATTCCTGAAAATGTCATTGTTCAGTGTTTACAGTCACCTTTATATGATCCCAGGTCACCTTATAATTCAACTGAATTGAATTGAACTGAATAAACAAATTTTACTGATCCTTTTGACCTGTGCTTCAGCCAATCAGAGTGATTTTGGATGAAATGTGGGCAAATGCAACACTTTGTAATCAAATTTTCAGCCAAATACGTCACAGAAGTCTCTCGCAGAAGTCTTTGATAAGCACTTATAAGATGTATAGAAACAAAGTAAACCACAAACTGACAAAAACCCAACAGTTTAATAATCAAAATGAACAAAAATAATCAGGAAAATATTTAAATTCCCAAAAGTTACACATTGTAAAAGGTACAAATTTCTGGTTTAAACAAGGACAAAAATGAGCAAGAAATGAATCATATAATCAAAAAAAGTGAACAAAAAATTAACAAAGGCTTCAAGAAGAAAGCAAAAATGTATTAATTATGCACAAGGGCAAGCAAAAACGGCACCCAGAATAAATTCTAAATTGATATGGTATCTCCTTTTTTAAAACCCAAACGAATCACATTATTACCCTAAATGCAAAACATAATTGTAGGTATAAGAATGGGGATTGGATTGAATCAAAACAAACAGGATAATTAGCACAGAATGAATAAAACCATCCGACAATGAACAAAAATGAACCGAAAAATGAACAAAAACACTCTTATCAGGGAGATTTTGCATCGTCCTATGAATCTCCATCGATGCTGTATCTACTAATTGAATCCCAGCTCGCACAAAAAATGTATAAAAATCTAAAATGAAGCAGGAATAATAAGAACATTGTAAACAGGGATGAGTGAGAGGATAAACACGGGCTGTTTGAGCAAGAGATGGTATCCATCGTTGTCTCCATTTGTTTGCTGTTCTGTGTGTCTGTTTGTTTACTGACTGCATGTGTGCGCGGCTGCCAGCCTACGAGCATTTGGCACCACGTGAATGCTTAATGGTGAATCTACCCCACCTCTTTGAAGGAAGTGACCCCGTCCGCCGGAGTCTCTCACTGAGGAGCAGTAATTACCCGCCGCATCCGCACACACGTCGCCTGAGATCTGAGTCGTCCTCATCAATTTAAGAGTGGACTTTGTGTGACTCGTTTTTTCCCCCTACATCAAAAAGCCAATGGCAGCTCCAAAGAGTCCAATGAGTGGCACGTGATGACATCAACTCAACTTCTCTGTCTTAATGCATCATTTGAGGTTCATTCAGGAGGCTTCAGACAGCCTTTCTGCTGTTTTGATTTATTTTATGGTTCTTATTATTGCTCTTTTTTGTTGTTGTTTGAGTGATTTGCAGAGACGTCAGCCCTGATTAGGAGACAAACACAAGCCTTCATACTAGAGCCAAAAATAATCTCAGCGCTCTCAGGTGATACTGATAATTATAACCAGAATAAGTGTCAAATGTTTAGTTTTTTTCAAGCTGAAATGATTTTTAATACAAAGGGAGAGTTATTTGTGGTTTGAAATAATTAGATGCTACAGTACATGTCAGAACTGGCATCAATTTTACAAAAACTGAAACACAGATACGAGAAAGATTCAAATAATGTAAGATGCAAAAGAATTAAAAAAAAAATAACATAACAAAGACAAAATGTAAAATGACATAAAAGCAATGTGGTAGATGAAAATGTGAAAGCAACGTGAAGAAATGAGAAAGACATTAAGGATGAAAACAGATGAAAATTACTTGAAGGATGCAAAAAAGACAACAATAGCACAAAAAAGACTAACGATCCCCACAAGAAAATCAAACCTGATGTGTGTCCTTTACATCCAGACTAATGTCACCAATTTTGAACTTGACTGACGTATTGACGTAATATGTTGGTGTTAAGGCCCATTTATTCTCTACGCAAGTGTGTTGTGTATCTAACGTTGTCAAACGTCATTGGCATTTATGCTCCAATGTCTACTTTACATTGCCACGGATGTACAAAATACATCCACTAGTGGGCAGTGTGGAGTTCAGACTGTCCTCTAGTGTGGCGTTACATTGAATTTCTGTCTGAAAATACTAAGCAAAAATTTTTTTCTTGAGTCATTATGCTCTCAAATGTTTTATTTGTTCCTTCTAATAAGTGATCTCGTCCATCTTTATGTTTTTGCTCCGTTATTAAGATATTACAGCAAATAATCCAACAAATGATTGCTGTGCTGAGTTTGATTACACATTGCTATGGTAACTAGTCTTCCGGTGGGGTTGGACTGAGTCAGACCTTCGTATCGTCTACTTATTCAATATGGTCATAGTTTTACCTGAGATTCACTCGACTGCAGTTGTGAGTAAGTGTTTACACTAACAACGCTGTGATATGACTGTTTAACGCTGCTCGGTGAAGTTTTAGCGTCTGCAGGCTAGCAGCTAGTTAGCTTTCCCTACGCTCCGCTGTCATCTCCGCCGTACATCCAAATATGCTTACATCCTGATTTTGTCTCCACAATTACACTAATATATACAGTCTATGGCACAGACTGTCCTTAAAAAGTTGAGCCATTTCTGTTAGTATTTTGGTGTTTTATGTTCCGTTCTGTTCTTTTTCTTCTATTCTTAGGCCACATGAGCTGTACTGCGCTAGAGCGCCTCCCACAATTTCTGGTGGCCCTGCACCGTTTTCTACGTTAAGAACAGATGCATAAGCCCCTCGAAAACGTACCAAGCTTGTAACGTAATACATGCTGAGACCAGAGGGAGCGACCCCTCAGTATGAGTATGTGGACTTAGTGCAGAGTATAAATGAGCCTTAAGACTGGTGACCCTCGGCCTCTCCATTCAACAGGCACCGCAGTCCAAAAGACAAAAGTTTGACACCGACAATAAACCCTCATCTTAGAGGGTTAAATATGACATAAATGACAAAAAGGTGAAAATGATATAAAAAGACAAAAACATTTAAAAAGATGAAAACTACATGAAGGACGCCAAAAAAAAAAGATTATGTAAAGAGCAAAAATAGATCATGGCTTTAAGAGGTTAAATCTTAATCCCTGCCTCTCCCAGATGTGGGGCCTATGGGGAGTTGGGAGACTCTGGGGTCCTCCCCCCTAAAAGAGAGACCTAAAAAGAGGCTGGGGCTTAAGAGGTTAAAGCAAAATAAATCAAAACAACAACAAACTGGAGTGCACACACCTCTGCCTAGGCAGTTAATTCACCCAGCACCCTCTGCAGGCATTTCTATCTACGCCGAGGAGGTTATGTTTTTGTTGGAATTAGATTATTTATCTGTTTGTTTGTTCACATTGTACCTTGAAAAGTTATGAACAGGACTGATTAGATTGTGGTTGTGATCTGATCATCATCTGGATCCAGAAGATTTTTAAAGGATTCTTTACCATCGTGACATAGAGCCAAATTCAACATCTGTCCTTGTCATGCTACAAATAACATCATCCTTACGATGGGGGTCCAGGCTAGCCTAGCTCTGAGTCAATTCTCTAAGCTCCCAAGACCACCCCTGTAAACTAAATCCTGTCTGGAGCCTATGTGTTTGTACAGAGCTTGAGTTATGTTCTATAATAGCCCTGGGTGATGTGTTTTGACTCTGTCTTAGTGGAGGATGAGGGTGTGTGTTTGCAAAAACTCACCACCACACATCTGGTTCTGGATCTAGCCAGGACACCCACAGAGTCTTTCTGACCGGCGGTCTGTGCACTTCCTTTCGATGAATCGGCCAACCCGCGCTAGGGTTGCTGGGTGTTGTAGTTCAGAGTTTTTTAAGGTGAATATATACAGTAGTGTTAGTATGCTATTTAAAAGTTTGATGCTCTGTCCGTAGACCAATGGCTCAGTTCTTTCAACTCTTCTTCCTCTGTCGGCGTCTATTCTTCGCTTGCATCCACACAGTTAATGCTAATCACAGAGTTTACAAACCACGCCCACATCCTCCGAACATATGTCAATCAAAGTCCCTGAGCTGAAAACCACACCTATGGAAATTGCATCATAACAATAATAATAATTATTATAACATATGACAACACCATAATAGATTCTATCAAGCCATAAAATTTGATGCAGACATGGGCACTATTGTGGATATAGTGATCCAGAATGATTCTACTTACAGGGGTTGAGAAAAACAGCTACTGTAAATAAAGCTATAGACATGAAACTGACACCACGTTGTAGTGAAAGTCTGCTGAGTCAATAATGTGTCCACAGATTTGACATATCTTCAACATTTACGACGATCCATAAGAAAACCATCATTTTGGAAAGATTGCATTACATTTAAACTAATCATTTGTATAACTTTATCATTTGTTTTGATTGTTGGATCCCACTATGAAGAGAAACTGAGCTGCCTTGGCAGAGGTTTGCACTCTGAGTGCTTTCTAGTATTGCTTTTCAAACATATACTAGCAGTTAGCATCATAATGTTGAATCATTAAAGTTCCAATTCATCGCTTGCATTGGTGAAAAGGAAGAATTTCCGGGTGAGTCTGCATATAACAGTAAATTGGATAGCTTTGTATGTCTTTGAGGGTTAAATAAGTCAGAGTAGAGTAAAATGCCAGCTTCACACAACTGTAACACTTTTCTATGTAACTGTGTTGATATTCTTGCATTTGATTGGTGTTCCATTCAGAGTATTTTTGCAGAATCAATCATCCTCACACAGATGGTCAGATGTTCCTCAACAATGAGTACATCTTACATGCTTTTCATTTTCTGGGTCACATAATGGTTCCTAAAATCTCCTCCACACTGCAGACCACAGGGTCATTTTAGCCTTTTGACTTCACCTTGTAATCAATTGTTGTTGTTGTTGTGTTTGCTCCTGCAGAGCTACAAGAGGAAAACAGAAGCTGCTAAGAAGGAGTACCTGAAAGCCCTGGCCGCCTACAGAGCCAGTCTGGTTTCCAAGGTAACGGCGGGGGTCACGTTTTTGATATACATGGGTCAGCGGCGATATAAGGGATGATAAATTAGACAGAGAATTCTTCTCACTGTGGTTCCACAGAAAGGCTCCACTCGCTGCGCACACAGCTGTGTTTTTATATCCTGGTGGGGACCAAAAACCCCAGTGTACCTCAATCCATGGGGAGGCAGTGTGGCCCCCACGAGTCCAGACTGCTACTAGAGCTCTGGATATAAGTAAATGAGTATGAATAAGCACTAAAATTGACTAAATGAATGAGATAATGTTGAAAAAATTGCATCAAATATAGTTGTTTAAATCATCAAAATGAACAAAAACTGAATATAGAAAAAAAAGCTATGTAATAAAGATAGAATTTAATTGAATTAATGCACAAAAGTCAACCAGAATGATCCAAAAGATGAACAAAATAACTTAGAAAATGAACCAATTAGAAAAATTAATTTAGGAAATTAATGAAAATGAGAATCAACAAAATGGACAAGAAACTATTGAAAAAACTAACAAAATCTTTAAAATAACCAAGAAACTTAACAGCATGTTAAGACAATGAATAAAATGGGTCTAGAATGAACTGAATAGTCTACAAAAAATAACAAAATGAACAAAGTAATCCAAACAAGTTAATCATACAAAAATGGAACAAAGTAAAAAACGAGAAACAGTTAAATAAAAATAATCAAAACATGAACAAAATAATGAATAAAATAAACAAAATTGTACAAAATAAAGATAAATGATCTGGATTGGACAAAATAATCACAAATGTTTACAATATGAAAACATTATCAACAAAACTCGACAACAATAATCAAAAATGAAAAAAAAAAAACCCAAAAGGAAACTAATGGTAACAAGCATGATTTATAAGGAAGGGAACAAAATAATAAAGAAAGTGACCACAAACACATGAAAATCATCAACAGAATGATTAAAAAATGAACAACGCAATGAATCAACAGTAAACAATAAACAAAGAAAAAAAATAATGAAAACAGTGAGCAGAAAATAACATGATATGAACAAAATTGTTGACAAAAATGATGAAAGTGAACAAAATAATAAAGAAAGTGACCACAAACACATGAAAATCATCAACAGAATGATAAAAAATGAACAACGCAATAAATCAACAGTAAACAATAAACAAAGAAAAACAATTAAGAAAAAAATAATGAAAACAATGATCAGAAAAGAACATGATATGAACAAAATTGCTGACAAAAAAGATGAAAATGAACAAAACTACCAAGGCAATGAGGAAAAATGAGAAAAAAATAAATAAAGTTTGTAAACAAATGGTCAACACAGTGTGAAAAGGTTCACAGTCTATTTTGGGTGTTGAGCCTAAATTTAGGAAACACTGGTAAAGGGAATTTGTCCCACAGGGATATATATACAAACACGCGTGTGTGTATTTGCATGTGTGTGCGTGTGTGTGTGTGTGTGTGTGTGTGTGTTTGTGTGTGTGTGCTCGCAGGAGAACAGAGAAAATTAGGCCTCAAACACGCCTGATTTGTAACTTGGGGAGAAATGAAAAGAAATTATGTGTGTGTGTGTGTGTGTGCGTGTGTGGGGGGGTGTGTGCGTGTGTGTGTGTGTGCGTGCACATGGAGGGATGATGTATACATTGCCTATCACTCACTGTCTCTGGTGTGTCCATCCTCCCTAGTCGGTCTGTAATATGTGTGCAGCGGGTTAATCCACTTCACCGTACACAAATGTGACATACATTCACTGGCCACTTTATTAGGTACACCTCACTAGTACTGGTTGGACCTCCAAGCTATTACAAGATGGTCCTGTGTGGCCGTAAAGGGATGGACGTGGTCAGCAGTAATACTCATGTAGGCTGTGGCATTTAAACAATGCACAGTTAGGATTAAAGGTCCCAAGATGTGCCCCCACCAGCAGAATGAAGAGTTGATTCAAGGTAGGATGGATCCATGCTTTCATGTTGCTGATGTCAGTCACATCCAAATGTGGCAGCAAAAATCTAGACTCACCAGACAAAGCAACATGTTTCATCTTTCTATTGACCACTTCTGCTGAATCCCTGTGAATTTTAGCCTTAGTTTCCTGTTCTTAACTCAGAGTAGTGTCATCATGTGTGATCTTCTGCTTCAAGGTTGGACATGTTGTTCGCTCACAGATGCTCTTCTGCAATACTCAGTTGTAACCTATGGTCATTTGAGTTACTGTTGTCTTTCAAGCATCTCCAACCGGCCTGACCATTCTCCTCTTATCTCTGGCATCAACAAGGTCATTTCATCCATAGAACTGTTGCTCCTTTTGTCTTTTTCAGAGTATTTTCTGTAAGCCCTAGAGATGGTTGTGTGTGAAAATCTAAGTAGATCAGAAGTTTGTGAAATGCTCAGACCAACAACCATGTCAAGTTCAAAGTAAATCACCTTACTTCCCCATTCTGATGCTCAGGTTAAACTTCAGCAGGTTGTCTCAACTGTGTCTGCATGAAGAAATGCACTGAACGCCTGCCATACGATTTGATGAGCAAACATTTACACATTAACGAGTTGTGTTAACAAGTGTACCTAATGTGGTGACCAGTGTATGTACAGTAAATATGATCTGAACATACACGATGTACATTCACCTGAAAAACAAATGGAGAAAATTTAGAATGTCTAACACATACACAAAGTTACACCATTTTAATATACAGTGGTACTCTGGCTAACATTCTAACGTTTTTTTTCTAGGGACTCGATTTTTAGAAATGACAAAATGTAACAACACAAATTACTGATCTGTAAATCATGGCAAGGACTGGATTTGTGCATAAATGAATGCTCTTGTATATTTTAATGGAAATTTTATATTGGTTATATTTTATAAGGCTTACATTATTATCTAGAGCAGGTAAATGACACATTTTAAAGAGATATATAGGTTAAAAATGAGTTTTGTTTGTTTTGTGGTTGTATAAGATATATAAACACCTTAGCACTAAATAGTTGCATCTCGGCAAAGGTAACAGTATTATAACCATAATTATCAAAATAATACAAATATTCAGTATTGAAAACATAGTTCTTGCTTGCTGTCAATGCCAAATTGTTTCGTGACCCAAATAAATTCTCCCGCGACCCACCTGTGGGTCCCAGGGTTTGAGAAAGGCTTTAGACCCCCAGCCGTCTTGTGCAGAGGAAGGATGTGTACAGAGCTAGTAGAGCTACTACAGCTACCGTAGAAGCTGTTGACCTGACAAACCAATGAAATACAAGTCAAAGTCAATGTTAATACTTTATTTTTATTTAAGCTTTATTTAACCAGGTGAGTCCATTGAGAACCAATTCTCATTTGCAATGACGACCTGGCCAAGGGGCAGCATAAATGGTAGATATACTGTAGGAAGTAACGGCAAGCAAGAAAAAAAGATGCAAATCTATACCATAACAAACCAGATTAAAATAAAACATGTGGAATAATTACAGAAATATATTTGAAAAGTAAGTGGCCAAAAACAAGTGCAGTGTTCTCTCAGTATTCTTTGTAGTGAGTTTTTGAAAGATGGGAGGGGATTGAATGAGCTGAGCTTTAGGGTTTGTTGCCTCATTATTCTGCCTGGCTTCATTTTTTTGGAATTGGTTTTGTCGAACTAGTCTTCCCAACATTCCTGTGTTTAAAGCGTGGTCTCATTTAGAGCTAATACAATGCAAGTTAATGAGTCAAAATACAAGTTCCTTATTTACACTCTGGGAATAATGAAGCCATTTGTGTAGGCTGCTAGGATTTTTCCCAGTAGATCTTAGAATATGGCCATGCAGAATAAATGCATGCATAAGATTTAACTATGCTTTGAATATTTACGCTAATAAACCAATAGTTAATGGTGAATATGTGTTCTGTAATATGAAGTGCTTCCAAAGTCTCCTGGAGGCTTTTATAGTACTAATCCTCCAAACTGTGTTACATCTGCAAAGCTTTATTAGTGATCACAATACATTTTAATCCATTCAGTTTGTTGGCGCTGAGCTTTTCATTTCCCTGCTCCTGCATTGTTTTCTTAACACAAACTCTAAATTGCATTAGCATATACCAAGCTCCTCCTCCTTCCCCCTTCTCCTCGCTGTCCCCCTCCCCTTCCTCTTCTCACAGCTTCCCCACTTCCTCTCCTGCTCCTGGGCCGAAAACAAGCACCTTGATTAAGGCCTGAATAGTTAATTCATCAGCCTCTTCAGCGCGGCACACGTTCAACTAAAGACTATTCTCATCTCTTGTCTTCGCTGCAATTAGACATTCATGTCAGAGCTCCTATACAGGGGCTTGATTGATACTATATGTTGGTAGATTGCCAGTCAAAAAAACCTGACTGACAAAAATAAACCTGCAACACAACTCCCCCCACCCCACACACACACACACACACACACATCCATTCAGACCCAGCCGACACGATTGCAAAGCTGAATCTCATCACTCTATTTTTTTCTTTTAATTACCAATGAAGGAGTCTTTTCAAAGTGAATTGAGGTGGGTGGAATTGAAGGTAATTGGAGCATCATTTGGTGGATTCACATTTTCAGCGTGCACCTGTTGCCTTTTGTTTTGTGCTGCATGTCAGTTTGTTTAGTGGGGGGGGGGACGTGAAGTTTGATTGCCACCCACTGCATGCCTCAGCACTTATATGGAGTTCATTTGAATTGGAAAAAACATCCAAGTGCGGAAAGTGATTAAATGAGCTGTATTCAGGAGATTTCACAGCTTTAACACCAATTATTCAAATTAAGCTGCCTGATAAATCAATAATTATTGTTATTGTGATATATATATATATATATAATTCTTTTCTCACCCTCCGTGGGCGGTCTCATCCTTCCAAGCTCGGGTCCTCTACCAGAGGCCTGGGAGCTTGAGGGTTCTGCGCAGTATCTTTGCTGTTC
>JAQQAE010018839.1:0-11086 GCA_029823295.1 Pseudamia nigra | reverse complement strand
TGTCACTTTTCGCACTTTGTAAATAAATTCACTGAACACCGACTCAGCAGTGTTGTCCGTTTCTCTCCCTTGTGACAAAAACAGATCAATACATCCCCTTTATTTGTCATTTGCCTGAAAACTGCACAAGGCACACAAAGGGTTAACTTACCCCAAGTAACTTAATGTTGAGCTCTGTCCAAGTATAAACCCGAGGTTTTCTGAGTTTAAAGTCATCAGCATCATGTTGTTAGTCAGTGTGAGATAAGTTTGCAAAGTCTTGTTTAAACCCTTAAAAGACAGCACATGATTTCAGATGAAGATCTCCATATATATGTATGGGTCTGTGCATGTTTCATCACACATAATATATTTACTACATATGTCATTTAAAACAGTATCACCAACTAATCTCATTCAGTTCCACTAATATACCCACATGACTCTGTCTTTATGGACTTAACACATTAATACTGAGTTAGTAGGCTTCAGGTTATTACATACAGACATACTGTACATTTTCTGTCCTAAATGCATTATGCATTATGAATGTGTTTTTTACTTACATAATACAGTTAGCATTGCAGGAGAGTAATTTCTTTTTGTTGCAATTATCATGCAATATGGTCCCTGTGCATTTCCTTATAGTTTCTATGTGAACTGGAGATTGGTAGGCTAAGCATTAAGACAGACTGCTGACACACATTCCGATGTTTACAAGTCTTGCAAAATCAATTACACTGATTGGTTGCAGTAAAGATCAATTTGTGACATTGAACACTGAAGTCTTTTCCTTCCATAACTGAGATGTGTGGCCTTAACAGCTGTTACAAAGAATGTGTGTAGGAGAAAACGATCAGGTGGAATGTGCATGATCATTACATTAACATATTTTGCTGCTGGTATGTTGTTGTCAAGCGGAAGTGGACAACAAATCTAGTCACAGAGCCATGAGGAGACAGCGTAACATGCTGTTAGCCCCGACGCTGATCCTGTTCTCCAGTCAGATCACCAAATAAAATGGGTCTTCATGCATGTCCACAATCAGAGCACGACCCTACGAAACAGACAAGGTCCGTATTCACCGTTGTATGACAATACTTTTGTCCAATGTGACATTTTTTTATCTAACTGCCCAGAGACAAATAAAAGAAAGGAAAGAAAGGGATGTACCTGAAAAGAAAAAGCACTACACTGACACCCACAGTTCAATAAGCCATTTAATTCATGCTTTATGTCATTTTTTGAACTTTTCTCCTGTAAATTCAACTGTGCACTTAATTTTGACAGACAAGATCATGATTTCATGACCATTTGGCTGTAATTAACTTATAATTTCCAGGCCACCTAATGAAATTTCTTTGCTACAGAAGCTAGTATATGACTTTTTTTTCTTTTTTTAACTAAAATGGTCATGCTGTGACTAAGTGCGTAAAAAGTCTGTAATGTAATCCTGTAGTCTTCTGACATCATAGTGATACTGAAACCAAAAGAGACACAGCCACAATTTTCCCAGCTTGAGACACACTCAAATGTGAAACTATTACAACGGAGTGCATTTCAAGTCATCAGCTGAGTCAGAGAAATCTGGTGTCATTTGCTAAATCTGTTATAGTGGCTTGAGCAATGTTGCTATGCTCACCTTTATAACTCACTAATTAATAGAATTTCTGCATGGGTATAATTTTCATGAGCACCAGTACTCAACTAAGGTTACTCCTAACTGTTTTAATTAGTGGTTTTGAACTTTTTTAACTCAACTTGAAACAGCATCTCCTTGGGACTCGATCTTAAAATAAATGAATAAAAATACTGCCAGATTATTTCAGCTTTACTAAAAATAAATCCACATAGAACAATGTTCATATCTTGTAGTCTTTGCATGTAGAATAATATGTGTAGGAATGAAGACTGAATTTGCAATAATTAAAAAAAGAAATCAACAAAATAATAAACGGTGAAAAAACATGAAAAATACAGTTAACCAATAAAAATGACCAAAAACATTGACAAAAAAGGACAAAATAATTAAGAAAATGGAAGAAGTGTAATAAATAATAAATAATAAATAAACAAAATAATCATCCATAGGAACAAAAATAAATCAGCAAAACATGAACAAATTGTGAAAAACTCATTTTTAAGTCCATCCATCCATCTTCTACCGCTTATCCGTGGGGTCATTTTTAAGTCCCAACCACAATTTGAGGAAAAGCATATTTTCATATTAATCTTGATAGCGCCAGTATTAAGCTAATTTTGTTGAACTCATTGACAGCCAACCTCCGTAAGAACAGTAAAAAGCTCACAGATACAGGACAAAATAATTCAAGTAGAAAAATGACGTCTTATGGAAGAAAGTGTCATTTTAACGCTCTATCGGTGTTGTTTTTTCTTTTCATGCTTAGGAAAACGCTGGATTCCGCTGAATTGATTTCATTGCTGGGGGTCCTCTTAGGGGCGGGTCCAATTTAGGGACTTAAATGCGATTGGCCGCAGCGAGATGAACTAAAGCGTTGATTGGACCGAGCCCCGCACGTCCCTCCCACGGGTGGCGCCTTGAACCTGCTGTATGTAGAAGCGTTGCGTTCAACCAGTGTTGAGTTTAGAGGGTCTCTCTCTACCGGGGCGACAAGTCCGAACGCAGGAGCGAATCGAGGGGAAGTACAGCTGCCTTTTGAAGAAAACACACTTTTCATCTTTTCACCGCTGGATACGTAACTCGCCCTGGGGTTGGATTAATTAAAACCACACTTTTTTAGTTTTTCTTTTTAATTTGCTTTAGAAGAAAATCAGAACTCACCGAAGACAATGGGATCCCAGGCATCCAAGGGAGAGGTGGCCGCGGAGGCGAACGCTGCTGGCGCTGATGCTGCAGCTGTCAAAACCAATGGACAGGTAATTACACTTAGTTATTAGGCTTTTGTCGATCCTTTAAAGGCTGGAAGACCTAGAAACGAATAAAAGTGCATTTTCTCACGCCAGAGCAACAACTTATCAAATGTAGTCGACGGTGAATCGATTAAACATGAATGTGAGGATATTTCAGACACGTCAGGTGTTGCTGTCTCCTAATAAGAGGTTTTCTCAGGTTTAAAAGGAAAATAACGACAGGCATGCGTTCTCCATATCTGCTGTTGTTGTACATTTGAATTAAAGTTTAAAGTGTTTTTGTGGCACGGAGGTATAACCCAAAACGTGTTTGATAGTGGCAGGCATAAAGGGGGAGTGGGGCAGTTTGGACGCACGTAGGCAGTCTGCTACTCCGCCCAGTTAATACTACTGGGCTACATGTCGTCTGGATCCGTGTTTTACAAAATTACGCTTTTCAAAAATATTTATGAAAGTGAAATGAGTCGTTTTTAGTGGTGAATTTAATATTTTGACAATTATGTCATTGGGACAATGTAATTTGTCGCGGTAGTTAAACAAGAAAAAAAAAATCAGGTGTGACCTAATATTTGTTATACCTGAGGAGTTCTTCAACCGATGGTCATTTTGTTTGGCATTTAACATTTAACGTCCAGTGATTTTTCATTGTTACATCGATAAGCTTCAGTCTTGTCTTTGTTGAGCCGCGGTCTGTCTGGGGCGTTCAGTCATCTGTGAGGCACTACCGCCGCCTATCGGCTGATTGCGGTACTGCAAGGCGTCGCCTCAGCCAGGCGACACGGTGGTTAATTGATGAGCACGACGATGCTCTGCTAAGAAATGACAGATGCCCGTTTTAAATCCTTCCTGTGTGTGTTTCATGCATGTACAGGGGCATTTGGTAGTGTTTTTGTATAATGCCTTAGGAACACACCGATTCTGACATTTTTTAATTTTTTTTTTTACGTTTTTTTTCCAGGAGAATGGGCATGTGAAAACCAATGGTGATGTGTCTACAAAGCCTGATGGGGATGCTGCTACTAATGGATCAGCTGAAGCAGCCAAGGAGCCAGAAGCAGGAGCGGGAGGTGACGCCATTGAGCCAGCACCTGCTGCCGATGGAGAGGCGGCCAAACCCGAAGGCGAGGGAGCAACCAAGGAGACCCCCAAGAAGAAGAAGAAGAAGTTCTCCCTGAAGAAATCCTTCAATTTCAAGCTGAATCTGAAGAAGAGCAAGAAGAGTGAGGCGGTGAAGGAGGAGGCAGCAGCCGCCGCCTCTGCTGAGGAGAAACCAGCTGAGAATGGAGCTACTGCTCCTGCTGAGGAGAAGAAGGAGGAGGTGAAGGAGGAGGCTGCTGCTGCTGCCTCGGCTGAGGCTCCAAAGGCAGAGGAGGGGGCAGCTAAAGAGGAGGCCCCGAAGGAGGAGGCCAAGGAGGCAGCTGCTCCAGCACCTGAGGCCACGAAACCAACAGAGGAGAGCAGCTCGACCCCCGCTCCCTCTGAAAAGAAAGAGTGATTGTACCTTTAGCTCACAATGAACTGGGTGAACTGTTTTTCAAGAGAGAGAGAGAAAATTTAAGAGTATATATATATTTATATATATATGTGTATATGTATACATATGTATATGGATATATGTATATGTAAATATATACACATGTATGTGAAAGACTCCTTCGACGTGCCACTTTTTCGTCATGATAACAAGACGACAGACTAGATTCACTAGATCACTTCCCTGGTTACTGCTCGACATCTGGACCTTGACTGAGTTTAGACTGTGGGTCAGTCACTGTGGAGAAAATGGATTTAAATGGCTGGAACGCACGTTAATGACACCATGAAGTAAATGGAAGGATGAAAGAATGAGAAGCAGTTTGAGCATGGAGTCCAAGCATCTTTTCCCTAAAAATCTACAGCTCAAGATGCTTCTTTTTGCAGAAGGAAATAAAGCTAAAAAAAATGACAGAAGGACACCACCACCACTTGAAATGACTGTTCAGTAGAGAAAAAAAATGAAATCAGAAAACTTAAAGAGACTCGCCAACTTTTTACATTCCTATATTTTAACCCAAATTTGAAGTATTTTGTGGTGTATTATAGAGAACCATCTTAAAGATTCAGAGAACCTATGTCTTGTTTGTTAAAATAAAAAAAATAGACAATTTTGATTTTTACCTTACTATAAAAGAACACTTAAGCTTGCTATGTCACTGTTGCGGTTTGATATGAAGCAGAGTTGTTTATCTGTCGTGTGTGAGCCTGAATCTGCTTTGTCTCTGTAAATACATTGGATTGATTTCTGTTCTTTATTTTGCTAATGTTGACAGATGTTACTGGTTTTATTGTAAAGTTGATAATGGTAAATAAATGTTGGTTACCTGCCGGTTTATGTGTCTATATGATTATTTACACCATGATTTAGATTTATGATCAGGAAGTAGTTATTTACACTCCATATCCTACTTGCAAACAACAACCAAGCATTTTTTAAATCTTCTTACTGCTCAAGGAACATAACCTAAAAGCTAACACTATAATAAATATGACACCTTACAGTGTATTGATACTTCCATGATAGTTTACTCACTATTAAGTGGGAGCTGATATAAAAAAAATATGTCTGAGAACGCCGAAACGGTCTATCCCAGTGAAGTGACTTTAGCAGATCAAGCTCAGGTGGTTGCATGCCTGCACTTCCAGTTATACATCTAAATGTCACAAACCAGACTTACACACAGACATTTTTTTAAGACACTATTGTGTAATGATGAGGCGTTATTGGTCTACAACTTGCTTCTAAATGAAAACAGGCAACAATCCTCCATTAGGTTATAATGAACCACCAAAAATGCTTAAAGCAAAATGTGCAAAAACATCTTCAAATATGTTCAAATGCTCATGTGCTAAGCATCTTGGCTATAGGTAGAATGCAGGTTTAGACACTGAAAGACCATAATAAGCATTAAAAGTCAAAATTGAAGAGATGAGAGATGAGAAAACAAACATACGTGTGAACGTGTTTCCATTCCTAAAGTAAAGAAAACAATCTTGTTCCTTTCCTTGAATATTATGCAAACCATTGTTTTAGTTTATGTCTTAAATCTACCCAATACTATGTGAAATATCCTATTAATAAATTGTTGCATATCTTTGCTTATAATGAGTTATATATATTCCTGATGAAAAACGTGCCCAGAAACACTAATTTCCCATGGTGGATTTATTGCAGTGCAGGATCATACCAAGGATGACTTCTCACTGATATACTATTAATATTTTGATTAATATGAGATTAAGCATTGAACAGTTACAAACTGTGCCCTCTCATCTGATGACAAACACCCACATGTCTTCACATGATTGGTCTGGAGGTAATTGAACACAGCAACAGTACAACTGTAGCTCTAGTTACCCCTGACTCACCATTAGTCTTGCAGCCCTCAGATCAGCATCATTACCTCTTCTCCCCCTTCCTCACACACTGCACTGTCTCTGTTCGAAGGCGAAAGGCCACTTGAGCACAGCCAACTGAGTGAACACTAACGCTGCAGTCCTGCACTGGCTGAACTGACCTAGTTCACATGATATGATAAGCTGAGATCTGAGCTACATTTGGAAGCAGCATTCAGATAAACATGAATAATTGAAACAAAGCTGGAGCTGCAATGGCTCTTGAAGCAAATGCATTTCCAGGCATTGAACAGTACATTATATTTCCACTAAGGGTCTAGATAGAGCTGGTCAAATCCACACAGAGCAGACATCCAGGTGCAAATTGTATTTCCACACTGGTGCTACAGTAACTTATTTCTGTTCACATGGCATGCTATAAACATGATTCAGATGATGACTGCTTTAAAGAGTCTGTGTTCTTCATTCAGTAATTACAAAAGACTGCAGAGATTTGGAATTTACAAAAACATGCAATGTTAGACTGACACCTGGTGTTCATTGCAATAAATTGCACAAAAAAAGCTTCCCACTCAGTTGCACTTTTCATGTCTCTGTTTCTATGCTTTTACTATTGCTAGGTCTGATTAGTATGATCAATAAAACTGAGCTGCATTACACCTGTGTCCATTTCACACATTCTCAAATCTCTGATTAGGTAAGACCTGACAATTTTACATCAGGATAATGGTTTACCTTTGTAAATCCCAAATTTTAGGTAATTTCTCCCGGTTACTTAGGGTTTAGTATGACTTGACACCATAGACTGTATAAAAAAGAAAGAATTATATTTGAACATGAAGTAGTTTTTGGAAAAAACTTACTATATTACACTGACACATAGCTTTGCAAACAAAAAAACAAAATGCAGGACCTCCTGCATCATGAAGGACACGACCCACCCTGCACTCATCCTGTTTGTCTGCCTCCCTTCAGGAAAGAAACTGTGTTGCATCAGAACCGGAACCACCAGGCTCAGGAGGTGTTGCTACCCTGATGCTGTGAGACGGTTAAACTCCCAATGCATCATACGTTTATATTGGCATTCATATTTATATCTTCCTTTATGTTATGTACTCTCTATTTAATGTCTCATTGGTACATAGTTTTTCTCTTTTAATACACTGGTGCTTTTTGTGTGCTCCAACAACTGCACTACATTGCCGATCCTGTGGTTTGTAATTTTGTCCTTTCATGTGTGGCATGTTGAATGACAATAAAGAGTCCTGAATCTGGGGGAGGGGGGGGGGTTAACCTTAACCCTAACCTTAGCTTATTATACAGCTAAAAGTTCTCAAATATGCATGTCATATCATACTGTATTTGTTATTAAGCATAAATAAATGACTTTGAACCAATTAGACCATAGAATCTGACAAGATCCTGTATCATGTCCACTTTTAGTCCAGATTCAACTGTACAATTAGGCTATTTAAATTTGATGCTCCCTTGTTCTTACTTTTGTTCCCACTCGCTGGCTCTAAACCTGTCTAATAATGAGGAAAAATAGGACTTTAATGAAGCTGAATGAAGTGTTGGAACCCTGGGTTAGGAGTGCATCGGCACACAAATTTTTCAGGCTACAAGGAAGACATCGGGCAACATTTTGTACCAGCTCACGCTTCGTAACATTTTAAGGAGTAGGCAGACCTCTTAGTGATCCAAACCTCTTTGGATCACTATTTTAGCAAAAGATTATTGCCAACTGAAAGTGATGATGCTGATGATGATGAAAGTGTGATGAAACAGGCCAAAACGAGTGAATAAAAATCAGAAAAGAAAAAAAAAAGAATTGTTACGGAGTTTTCTTGGGTCTTGGAATGGATTAATTGGTTTTACATTAATTCTTATGGGAAAACCGTTCCGGCTCGCAAGTTTTTTTTCTTCACAAACTTGATCCCAGAACGGATTAATCTCATAACCCGGGGTTCCACTATACATCAGCTGCACATACATACATACACACACACACACACACATATATATATTCAATTCAATTTAATCTTTATTAGTGTATATATATATATATATTTTTTTTTTTTTAGATATTTAGATATTTGGATACTTTATTGATCCCAAAAAGTGAAATTCACAATGTATACTCCCTAAATGTAACATCTTCTTCAAATGACAGGATCTTTACGTTTTATCTGTTTAAACATGTCAAACAACATACAGGGAATATCTTTATGTGCCAATGGTTTATTTTATATGATGTTAACACTTCATGTTTTTAATATACAACAGTATTTTCAGTGGCCTGTACAAGATGTGTCGGGGATCGAGGATATTCATTTATGTAGGAAAAACAAGATCAACAGATGAATCAGCAGAGAGAAAACTTACTAATGGGCTTAGATGTAGATTGTTATAGAGCACAGGACTGAATTTACCATTGAATCCTGAGTACCTCTTAGTATTTAATGATGTCTCTTTCATTGATTAGACTTACAATGACAAAGGAGAAAATCTCATCAGCATTTGTAAATGTATTTTTAGATCTAAAACTGCTTTGAACGGAAAATTCTGGGTTGATAAAATATAAAAGAAAAGAAAGCAAACAAGTTAAATCACAGTGGTGCATAGGTTAGGATTTGTGTAAAATGGGGAATGAGTTGAAAAACAGAATATCCTGGTATTTAAAACATCACACGCAAAACAGGACAGAATGAGTACAAAGTAAAGATGAAATTAAAAAATGGACAAATGTGACTTCATGGAATGATCACAGGGGAGACTAGAATGGATGTGTCTTTAGAAAGGAAACATTATCCATTAATTCATTTTTGGCCAGCCAGTTCCATATCAGGGAATGTCACTGAGGGATTATCAGTTACAAATTGCTGTATTTCACGAAGCTTTTCACTAAGTTAAACATAACAATCCTTCGCTTTGTGTATTTCGTCTAGACAGTGTCTGGTGGATGCAGTTTCGGCGGCCCCCGGTTTGTAAAACTGACTCCTCCCTTTCAGTCGATTCCGGCTCTGTGATTGGCTGAATGAGTCAGTGGGCGGTCCCTTGTGCAAGAGAGGAACCGGTGGGCTCGAAGGCTCGAAACAGTTAGGTTAATCGGTGGAAAATGGCGCTGTCGCAAGGAACAAAGAAAAAAGTTTGCTATTATTATGACGGTAAATATCTTCTTTGTATATACTAGGTTTTGTTGTTTTGAAGCGGTATTGCACGACTTGTACTTGTCTGAGATATCTGAATGCATTTCTTCGTGAGGAGTAGAGTCGGACTAAGCTAACCGGTGGTAAATGCTAACGTTAGCATCCTCGACTGGCTAAGTAGCCCGCTGGAGCGATTTGTTATGTCCTGTTAACTGCACGCAAACAAGGTGTTTTTCGAAATGTGCAACTCTTGGACGCTAACCAGTCATCAGAGGTTCTCCACTTGTTAGTGAAAACACTTAGTTGAATTGTGAAGTGTGCACATAAGCTAATGCAGTCACAGTGAGATGATGCTAATCCTAGCCACGAGCCTCTAAACTTGCTAACAACTTCCGAGAAGTGGGGGCCGATGCAGTGGTTACTAGCACGCTGTCAATTCAGCTAAAAAATGATAATTTGGTCGTGTATGCAGAGCGACCGGTCACTTTTCTGTTTAGTGATGTATCAGCTTTCACGACATCTACAAGTAGTGCGCAGAAGAAGGTTTTAGAGCGTTTTTAGTCGGATTGAATATAAATTGTTTTACCCCTGTCTACACATGAGGGATCTAGTACCAAATAATCCAAGAGAATCCGGTAAATTGTGAGCTCTAGTCACCCGCAAAATAATTAAGGCACTCAGGTGTATGAATTGTTGGTAAGTAGCGCAAGTTTAGCATTAAATCTCCTTCACATGGTAAATTAAAATGTGCTTGGATTCAGCTTATATATGTACTTGATATGCACAACCCTTTTGGATTTCAGGTGATGTGGGGAACTACTACTATGGCCAAGGCCATCCCATGAAGCCCCACAGGATTCGCATGACTCATAACCTTCTCCTCAACTATGGTCTCTACAGAAAAATGGAGATCTATGTGAGTCATACTATTCGTTGCACTATTTGACTGCTTCCTTTGACAATGTGTCACTTGAGAAAAATATGGTCAAGCCTTGACCCAGTGGGTATACTGTGTCTGTTAATTTTTCAGACAGCTTTTGGTGGCTTATAAATTGCAGAACGATCCCTCACTTGCTTACTTTTATGTTTGCAGAGACCACACAAAGCCAGTGGTGAAGAGATGACAAAGTACCACAGTGATGACTACATCAAGTTCCTGAGGTCCATCCGACCAGACAACATGTCAGAATACAGCAAACAGATGCAGAGATGTGAGCCTGCATTTGCTTCATCTGT
The DNA here is from genome assembly GCA_029823295.1 of Pseudamia nigra. Classification (NCBI taxonomy): domain Eukaryota; kingdom Metazoa; phylum Chordata; class Actinopteri; order Kurtiformes; family Apogonidae; genus Pseudamia; species Pseudamia nigra. The sequence goes on along the minus strand of JAQQAE010018839.1, from coordinate 437 downwards.
TGATGTGAAACAAAATGTTTTACCTGTACGGCTATGTTGAAGTCTTTCCTCCTGTGTTTTTTTCCTCAGTCAACGTTGGAGAGGATTGTCCAGTGTTCGATGGCCTATTTGAATTTTGCCAGCTCTCCACTGGTGGCTCTGTTGGTATGTCACTGCTAGCTCACTACTCATAAGCCATCTGGGCACTATGCTTGATACAGTTGTACCATAAGTAGCACAATATGCTAGGCCAGGTCCACAAATTTTCAAATGAAGCTGGGCTACTTTAGAGTTGGCACCTACTCTCAAATGAGTTTATTGTGTTTAAATGGCTAAAAATGCTTTAGAGTAGGAAGACTGATTTACAAAGCTACTCAAACACTTAGTGCGAAAAGGTTCATACTGTCTTCAACAAACTTAATACTTTTAGTGTTGTTATTTTTTGTAGACAGACGTAG
>JAQQAE010018838.1:0-11087 GCA_029823295.1 Pseudamia nigra | reverse complement strand
AGGAGTCTATCATCGTGGCACATCTTGATGTGGCAATATTTGCCCACTCTTCTTTGCAAAACCGTTCCAAATCTGATGGACTGTGAGGGCATCTCCTGTGCACAGCCCTCTTCAGATCACCCCACAGATGTTCCATCGGATTCATGCCTGGACTCTGGCTGGGCCATTCCAAAACCTCAATCTTATTCTGGTGAAGCCATTGTTTTGTTGATTTGGATGTGTGATTTGGGTCATTGTCATTCTGAAAGATGAAGTTCATCTTCAGCTTTCTAACAGAAACCTGAAAGTTTTGTGCTAACACGAACTGGAATTTGGAAGTGGTCGTAATTCCCTCCACCCTGACTAAGGCCCCAGTTCCAACTGAAGAAAAACATCGCCAAAGCATGACGCTGCCACCACCATGCTTCACTGTAGGCATGGTGTTATTTTGGTGATGAGCAGTGTTGTTTTTGCATCAAATATACCTTTTGGAATTGTGGCCAGAAAGTTCAACCTTGGTTTCATCGGACCATAGCACATTTTTTATTTTTCCCCTTTAAAGGTTTCAGTTTGCTTTTCAATTGTGTTGTACAGGTTATAGGTCACATTAAAGGTGGAAAAAGTTGTAAAATTATTTATCTTGGTGTCAATTTTTTACATCACAAAAAACCTGGCATTTCATAAGGGGTGTGTAGACTTTTTATATCCACTATAGGTCACCTGGGTCAGAGTTAGACTTTTTAAGGATGGGTTTAATCATAGTGGTTTTAACAGCGTATAGCCTAATGACAGAGACTGGTTAATCAGATCCAGTATAGCACTATCAATTAAGGAAAAGATATCTTTAAATTATTTAGTTAGGATGGGGTCTAATAGATGAATGGAGGGTTTTGCTGAGTTGATTATTTTAGATACTTCTAACTGATTTGTACATGAGAAGGAATCTAAGTGTATAAGTCCAGAGGCCTCTGCAGATACTGCGTTAAATGTAACTATGGAAGATGTTGGGGTGGTACTGCAGATTAGTTATCTAATAGTAGTTATTGTATTTGTGTAAAACTGTATGAAATAATTAGGGGACAGAGTTGAAGGGATATTGGCTTTAACAGGACTATGGCTTTTTATCTGGCCACAGTGCTGAACAGGAACCTTGGGTTGTTCTTATTTTCTTCTGCGAAGGAAGCGCAGTATGTAGTTTTGGCTAAATGGAGGGCTTTTCTATATTTTATAAAACTATCTTTTCGCACATGAAACGATTCTACTAGTTTAGAGGAATGCCAGTGTCTCTCTAATTTTCGTAGTTCTTGTTTTAACTTCCTAAGCTGACACTACCGATTTTCTTCAGAGGAGCAACAGTGTCAAGTGCTGAATGTAGCAAGGCTGCACAGTTCTTAACAACTACATCTGGTTTTGAGGGGGAATTAATTTTAAGATTAGAGTCCCTTGTGGTATTGATAGACGGTACAGATAGAGATGAGGAAGGGATCCATTTTTTAAATTTGGTGATAGCATTTTCTGTACCCCAGAATAAATGTCCAAAGTGAATCCTACTCTCACCAAGGCAGCGGGGACGAGCCTCTCAGCGAGTGACAACTACTGTACAAATCCATATTATGGCAAGAAGCACTTCATAAGGATTGTTCCGGGAAAGGAAGACCAAGAGCTACCTTTGCTGCAGAGGATACAGCTATTAGAATTACCAACTTCAGAAACTGAGAACGGTCCCCATGAGAGTGAGTTTCATCATAGCATTTGATGGTTTTGGCAACTGCACTGAGAGACACATTCAAAGATTTTTGTGGATTGACTTACCTACAAACCTATCCAAACCTTTGTCTGGTGGTGTACTTGGCGCAGTATTTTGTACCATTTGTAGCCAGTTGACAGAGGACTGCAGTATACCAAAACAGAGGGAGTTGCAGTAGTCTTTTGGCCATCTAACAAGTCCTTTTTTACATTTCATTTCATGGAGAAATGGGTGACCAGGTTTCACAAGCAGTCTTGCTGTTTGTACAGTAGGTACAGTACGCACTAACTCTGTAATCGAACTCATACGCATAAGACTGAACAGAACGTAGCGGTCCACAATCATATTATGTTCTCCTTCACCGGGTTTTCCATCATGTTTTCCATCACTTGAGGTTCAACTGGTTTGGACACATCAGTAGCCGAGGGATGTGTGTATGTGTTGCAGATCATTCCATATTTCTTGCCCTTGGTTAGTACAGGATCACTGCTGTCCTCACTTGAAGAAAAGGACGAAAGTACCCAAAAAGTACACAACAAAAAACTTTCACGGATGCTTATTTATAAAAGTTGAACTTAACCTCATATGCCTTACTTGTGAGAGTGGATAAATGTCAAATAAAGACTGAGAGCAGGGTGATGACATGTTGGTCCTGTTATGTCTGTCATGTTACTTTAGTCTTATTTTGTGTTATATGAATACTTTAAAAGCACAAAGATTTAACTCAGAGTTGAAGCTTTCACAGCATCACATCGGGATATTTTGCTTTCGCAGCATTACATTTAAAGATTTTGCAAAACACAAATCACTGTAATAGAGTATACACTTTTTTCAATAAACCTTTCAGATTATTCTGCATCTTTTAATTATGTTATGAACCCCTACTGTATATATTCAGTGAATTTTGGCATTTGTTCTTACAGCTGTATTTTTGAAGATGCATGTTTCTCTTGGACTGTATGGATGGCTATCCCTCTGTTTGAAAAACCTTTGGATTGTCTTTGCTAACTGATGATTTTTTTTTTACTCTATACTAGATTTGAACAGATTTGAAGTTCTCCAGGTCTTGAAATTTCAGTATTTTCAGCTAGTGAAGAGTGTGTCTGTTAGTTACAAGTGGATTTGGTGGTTATTTGTACTGCTGTTTTTTGAAGAACAAACACTGGGTTTGTTGTTGTCTTGTGTGTCCAGGGGGCTCCAAGAAGCCTTTTTCCCCCCATACAGATACATTGGAGTTCTAGCTGAAAATACTAAGCGAATAAGTTTTTTTCATGGGTCATCATGATCTCAAACATTTTATTTGGACCCTTCAATAGGTAACGTGGTGGTCCATCTTTAACTTTTTGCTTTGTTATTAAGACATTACAGCAAATAATCCAACAAATCAATGCCGTGCTGGGGTTTGATTAACATGTCGCTATAGTAGCAGCTCAGTCGGACCGATTCGGACCTTCGTATTTTATATTTATTGAATATGTTCAGAGTTATACATGATACACACTCGACTGCAGCTGTGGGTACTGTAAGTGTTTACACTAGCAACACTGTAATATGACATTGTTTGACACTGCGTGATGAAGTTTTACTGCATAAGTAAGATAGCAGCTAATATTAGCTTCCCATGAGTTCCCTGGCATGAATGTTTTGTGAGTCCCGCTGCCGTTTGTACAAATATGGTTACATGCTGGTTTTGGCTCCAACATGTCTTCCAGGAAGTGACGACCCGATTCGCCTCAAAACGGCCCTTCAGAAACTAATGGGTGACGTCACGGTGACTTTGTCCAGTACCATGTACAGTCCGTGGTGTCCCATACCTCCATACAATAAGTCATGTGGTAGTTTGAAGGAACAGTACAGGGTGAACAAATGATGACTGATTTAAAACATATTTAACTGTGTAAAGAATTTCATTTGACTTAGCTATTTTTGATTTAATATAGTTTGTGTTTCTTCCTGCTTAGTTTTTCATGTATTATTCCTCCAAGGAATTTAATTTCATAGACTCTTTCAATTTCTACATTATTTATGGAGAGTTTTTTTTAATCTGTGTACATAGATCTGTTTCCAAATATTATGTATTTGGTTTTATTCAAATTGAACGTTAGTTTATTTTAGTCAAACCGCCTCTTCAGTTTATTATGATATGATAAACTCTGACTCCCATAGTTACATTGGACTTCTCTCAAAATACTAAGTGAATACGTTTTTGTCATGAGTCATCGTGGTCTCAAATGTTTTATGTGGACCCTCTAATGAGTGACTTGGTCCATCTTTATCTTTTTCCTCCTTTATTAAGATATTACAGCAAATGATCTGACAAATCACTGATGTGCTGGGGTTTGACTGACAGGTCATCATGGTAATTGCCTCGACCTTTGTATCTTCTATTTATTCAGTAGAGCATACGGCGATACGCTTGACTCCGGGTGGGTAAGTGTTTAAACCAGTGGCCAATGATCTGGGCTGTCCGTTGAGGCCGTTGTGGAAGTAACTATTTCCCATAGAGATACATTGGACTTCTATCTGAAAGTACTAAGCGAATACATTTTTGTCATGAGTCATCATGGTCTCAAATGTATTAATTGGACCCTCTAATAAGTAATGTGATGGTCCAACTTTAACTTTTTGCTCCGTTATTAAGCTATTACAGCAAATAATCCAACAAATTACTGCCATGCTGGGGTTTGATTGACATGTTTCCGTGGTAACAGCTTGCTAGTGAAGTCGGACTAATTTGGACCTTCATATCTTCTGTTTATTCAATATGGGCATAGTTATACATAAGATATACATAAGAAGTGTTTACAGTAACAACACTGTAATACGACTTTGTTTGACATTGCTTGGTGAAGTTTTACCGCGTCAGTAAGCAATTGGCTAATGTTAGCTTTCCCTTGAGTCCCCTGGCATGGACACTCAGTTAGCCCTGCTGCCATTCGTCCAAATATGGCTCCAGGATGTGACAACCCGGTTGGCCTCACAACAGCCATTCACAAACCAATGGGTGATGCTGTGGTCACTTTGTCATTAATATACAGTATACAGTCTATGGGTTAATTTTTACCAATATGCACTCAGGTGTGTAAAGCATGTTGCAATGTGAGCTATGTGGACACTGGGTGGAAAATGGACATTTATTCTGGGGTACGATAGGAGTGCGCCACGCACTCATGTATTGCAACCCGGCACCAATCAGGAATTCAGACGGTACAGTAAAACGATTCCCAGTAAATTCCATTAAATTATAACTGAAAGTAAAAAGTGAATTTCCCTGAAAGGAATAAACAAAGTTTATTCAATTCAATTCAAATGTTATGATTATGGACATAGCTGTAGAACTAAATGCATTATATACCCGTACATACATCAGTGTTACATAACCAGTCTGTACCTACTATTTTACTCTGGAGGCACTGGCAATAAAGATGTCTAGACATTTCATGTAATAAGGCAAATTCTAATTGAAAATAAAAAAATAACTGAGCCATTGAGCAAGAGTGAAACACTGCGTGAGCTATAAAGGGAGAGTGAACAGGTTAGTAAGTGATGAAAGTGTGCTCGTCCCCAGGCAGTCCACAGGGAAACACATTCCTGTGGCACTTTTGCTGTGTCTGTCTCTAAGTGGCTCTAAAAGCCTGCTGGAGACACCACCACTAATCTTAATGGTGGATCATCTCGCTTGCACACGAATCGACTGGCATGGACACAAACACACACACAAACACACACTGTGTCTCCAGGGAGCTCTCTAAATGCCAGATGCCAGTTATTCCTATCCAGTCTCAGTGTGCAGCAGTCTAACAGTCACTTTTAGCTCCATAATCACTCTTTCCCCCTCCGCCTTTGGATTACGCTGATCATCCAAAAAACCCACTGTGTGAAAGTCAGTGCCCGCCCACTGACTTGTATGTAATGAATTCTTCACACCGAGGAGAATTTATGAAGAATCAGTAGAGGGTTTGGTAGTAATAAAGTGCAGATTTTCTCTCAAGTGAGTCCACATGGATCGGAGGAGAGAGTCGGTGTGTGCATGTGATGTGATTTTCACAACATCTGTTTGGAGATCACCAGTGGAATCCAGGATTTATACTCAAAAGTTTGGACATACCTTCACAATTTATTCTCGTATGTTTTTAAAATTAATTTGAACATTGCATGTTGACACCGACGACAAACTGTGAAAGAACACGTTTGCAGTTATGTTGGAAACAAAAAAGTGTTAAACCACCCAGAACATGTTTTATGTTTCAGATTGTCCAAAGTAGACACATTTAGATTTGATGACAGCTTTGCCTACTCATTGCATTCTCTCATCAGATTCACCAAGTCACACGGAAGGGTTTTCAAATCATAAATGTGCTTTTTTGAGAGTTAATTCATGCTCTTTCTTGCCGTCTTCATGTGCTTTGCTGATTTGATTGATGTCTTTGTTTTGAATATGTTAGGAAAACGAAAGTCTGCAGTTCACACTTCAGCATACAGTATATAGGAGTGGTTTCCGACGTCATACTACAAAAAAGAGTAGCGTCATCAGCAAATAAAATACACTTCAGTGACTTTGTGACTAAACAAAAGTAAACAATAACAGTATAATTACAGAACCCTGTCGTACCCCACAAATTACCTTGGATCAGTCAGAATCTGCATTATTTTGATGGACACGTTGCATCGGTACCTGTCTTGTGAATGACTGGATAACTGAGTCACTGAACCTCTGTGTTGACAGGGCACGGAGCCCCAGAGTGCAGTGTTCCTGCCCGAGTTCGGCCTGTCACCTCAGGGCAGCTTCATGGAGGATGCCACCGAGGATCAGTTCCTCACCTACAGATTGGACGACCAGGTCAGTCGTGCAATCAGTGCTGCTGCTGCATGATGAGTTTGCAAAAGCTGACGAGGATATATTGAAATGAATGCAGGTTTTTTTGTGCCCTATTTTTCCTTAAAATAGCTCATATGTGATTTATGGGTTAAATCTCAATGCTGTTATTTCATGGGTCAGTTTGGCACAAAACATAGAAGACAGTGCTTTATTACGGGAGTTTTATGATTGTTTTTTTCTTACTCATGTGAGTCAAATCTGCTTCCTCTGGATAGCAGAAACCCAAACATTACATGAATTGAGCACTGTGCCTGTAGTGTCAATGTAGCTGCAGTGACTTCATAAAATATACACAGAGACACTATTTTCCAAGTGAAATGTGGAGTATCTGCAATAAAAATAGCGCAAACTACACATATGTAAGTTGGATATCGCTTACCAGGGTTTCCAGATGAATGATAATTATGGTGTCTGTACACTATCCATCTAAAAATAAACTCATGTTTTGCCGGTGTCTGGTAGTAATGTAGTAAGGGGTTCAATTAATAATCAATTAGTTGTGAACGACTCTCGATGAGTGCTTGAAATGCTCATCCATAGCCAAAACAATAATTTGTATAATAGTGATAATAGTTGTAATCAGTCTCGACTTCCCTCATTTTATGTTCATTTTTCGTCATGTTCATGATTATTTTGTTCATTTAAAAATAATCCTTTAAATTTTTTTTTTTCGGTCTTTGGTGATTTTTGTACGTTTTTTTTTTCTGTTCATTGCCTTTATTTTGGTTATTTTGTTGATTATTTTATTTATTTGGGGAGATTTGACCATTTTTTAAAATCTGTTTTTTTGTTCATTTTGAGCATTTTTTGATTGCTTGTCTTGATTCTTTAACCATTTTTTATTGGTGTTATTGATATATTTTATTAATTTTCTTGATTGTTTTATTTTTTGCTCATTTTGTGGGTATCTGTTCATTTTAGGGATTGTTTTGTTCACTTTTTGTACATTTTCTATTGCTTCTTCATTTTATAGATTGTTTTCTTCATTTTTTGATTGTTTTTGTCAGCTTTAGTTGTTTATGTATTATTTTGTTCATTTTGTTATTAATTATGTTGATTCAGTACTTCAGCGATTAGTCTTATACACGTTGTCAGGGAAAGCACAAAAATGTCATTAAAAAAAAAAAAATTGGATCCCAGGTAGAACTTCAAACACTCTTTTTGGTCTTGAATTCGGACTTGTATATAACAGTCAAACTCAAAATGCTCCAACAAGCCACCGGTACAGTACATCACCATTTTCCAACTGGTAACGCTCTCCTCCACAGACTCAAACATAAAACCCAGAGTTTGTCACTCGGGGAGTTGTTGGATTGATTTGAGGGATATAATGCACCAGCCTCTCAGTCTTCAGCACAAACAAACTGTTTGCGTTCTGCTTGAGTCGATCTGTGAAGCTGCTCTGCTGTATTTTCTCTTCGATTTGCCGGTGTTTCATCTCTGTGAATCACCGGCTTCAGATACCGTCACCGTGTGTGCTATCTATACCTGCCGCCAACTGAACGTCTACATTCAGCTTTAAGGCTTGTGCACTGTGCTTTTAAGATGATTTAAGATGCATTGCAAAGTGTGAAGAGCTGCAGCTTCTGGAACTGTTTTTCCCCACTTGGATTTTTTTTTCTTTCAACTATTCTCCAGGTGTTACGCAGCAGACAATGGTTTATGCAGAGACATGACATGTGTTTGTGGCGTCCACATTTAATTATTAACCACGTGGTTTTGGAATGTGTTCACCACATAGTGTGAGATATGCCTCAAAATGGTTAATCAAATATGATCATAATTATAGTGTTAAGAGGAGGTCTGGCTACCGTAGCTTGGCTAGGAATCGGTTCTCTAAGCTCCCAAGACGACCCCCCATAAAGAATCCAGAAAATATGGTAGCTACTGTGAGGCAGCAAATAATGCTATAAACATGAAACTGACACCAAATAGTAGTGTGAAGTCTGCTTATTCAGCAATGTGTCAACAGATTTGATGTATCTTCAACATTTATGGAGCTAGATCCAGAAGAAAACCACCATAATGGAAATTATTCATTTTTCATGAATAACTATTGAACTAATAATGACATGTATGTGATTCCAAATGCTAATGGTAGGTGTTTATGGTTAAAGAATCCAAATAACGAGGGCCAAATGAATGTAAGACTTTTGGTGCAATAACATCTGGGAAATGAGCATAAGTTCAAATGATGATGCTAAGTTTTCACTGCGGAGACACGCTGAGCTGCCTTGGCGGAGGTCTGTGCTCTCTGACTGCAGTCATTTTTTTTCAAAACATGGTTGCTTTTCATCTTCTGTCCGTCAGAAAGCCTGTCTAGGACGCTGTTTTTGTGCCCAGTCACGTTACTAATCTGTTGCTCACTAACCTTATTCACTGGGAGATGAGATGTTCCATCAGCTGTGTTTTTGCATTTCAGGTTTCCTGTCATTTTTTGCTACTGGCTCAACTTTTTAGAAATATGTTGCTGGCATCAAATCAAAAAAAATAATTTCAACATTTGTTATATTATTTTTTTTAGTTCAGTGTCGGGTTCAGTGTTGTTTTTTTATAATGTTTTCCACATGAGCCAGTATTTTTGGAATTGGTGTTACAGTTCACCTACACTAAACAGTGCAGCGTGAACTGCTGTTGTTAAACTAACAACCATAAACTGCATCTTATTTATCTTACACAGTGTCCACTAAAACCTAATGCCCCCACATGTGCTGCATAGTGTGTTAACACATCGTGTGGATAACAGATGGCGTTCCCACGGTGAAGATGTGGATTCAAAGCCACAGTTGTGAAAGTGAAGGCTTCCAGGTCTACATTTTCAACACGCCCATGTGTTAATTGATGATGAAAGCTCCGTGTTTTTCTGTAAAACAGGCAACATATACTGTATGTGTGAGTGACGTGTTAGGATTACTGCTTCCTCTATTTCAGTCTTTAAATGTTCAACCAGAGCCAGAAAAGTTTCAGACAATCATGGAAGCTGTTAACATTTACTTTGACTTGTGTTTCATTATGGACAAAATGAACTGAAGGGCCACAATTAATAAAGGTCAATCTTAGTGGTCCATGTTAAGAGAATGATTTAATTGTTCATTTCTATTCAATGAACTAATTGGGGATATGAAGAAAGGGAACAAATTTATCCACAAAATGAACATACATCAATATGATAATGGTATGATCTAATGTCAAAACACAAATTTTCTACTTGGACAGTAGTACTGAGTAGATTTTTTTTCCAATAAATGTGCTTTTGAGAGTGTTTGACAAAGTATTTTTTACTCCTATTCAGTTACATTTAGTGATGAAAATAATATACTTGTAATCAGTTACATGTGGTGACAGCTCAATGACTAAAGGGCAAGTTTACTTTGGTTGCCTCCACATTTAGCATATATGAACAACGCAATACGATCAACAACATGAACAAAATAATTGAGAAATATAATCACAAAAATTAAAATAAACTAAACAGAAAAGGTAAAAAAAAAAAAGAGAAAACTTAAGAAAAAGATCAATTCAGTTGACAAAGATGAACAAAACGCCCAAAAAATCAACAATGATACACAAAGCAAGAAACAAGAGGGATGGAAATGATCAGGTTTTGTAATAAGTAAATCTGAAATAAATCATGAAGTTTATTTTTACATTTTCCTGGTTCTGACACTTTATTGATGACAATGTTCACTTTACACTTTTTTAACCTGCTGATAAATAACCTGTTAGAACACATATAATATATTTGTCTGCAATAAATTCCATGTAATGAAGTTTGTCACTGTTTGAGTAGTTTTTTTTAATGTGATACTTTTTTACTCTGACTCAAGTACTTAATTCCTCTGCCAAGGAATCTGTCAGTTAGTTGGTTTGTCAGCAAGATTTCTCAAAAAGTTATGAAGATTTGGATAAAATTTTTAAAAGAGATGTGCCATGGGACAAGGAACAGATGATTAAAGTTGGGTGTCGATCTCAGTTACCATCTCAGCGCATGGCATTTTCATTTCATTCATTTTCAATGCCTTTAGAACAGATCTGTGATTGACAATCACTGCTCACTCACCAACCAATCAAAATCTCAGGGCGGAACATAGGAAGAAAACACCACACTTCTCTGCACCATGATGGAGGAGAAACTCTGTCCATGATCTAACACTGAAGGATTTTCATGATTTTATGAAGGAGGCAAATGTCCAGAACATCCATTACAGTTTGAGACCTTATAATGTGTCGCCGTGATTCAGCCACAGACGCAGCCCCCCACCCTCCTCCTCCCCCAAACACTCACGCAGACACTGGCCCTGTGCATGTCTGAAATCATCAGATCCATTCTCTACATCATCATCTTGATAGATCGATCGCAGATTTGAATTTTAATCCACCATATTCTTGCCTGAAAAAATCTTAAGTAAGAAGACAGGCAGATGAAGTGATTACCCATCATGCCTAGTGCCTACTGTACAAGCCTGTGGGGCAGTGCTATGA
>JAQQAE010018837.1:0-11087 GCA_029823295.1 Pseudamia nigra | reverse complement strand
CTGCATCATTGTATAAGCCGCAGGGTCGGCAATGTGTGACAAAAGCCGCGGCTTATAGTGTGAATATTACGGTAAACTAACGATAAAATTTAAAAATCGAGTAAAACCATGCCATATAATCAAGAAAACTGAACAAAAACAAAGAAAATAATCAACAAAATGATCTAATTAGTCAAGATACAAATAAACAAACAAGCGAATGAAACAAATCAAGCAACAAATGAACCTAAAATGAGTAAAGCAGTGGATTTCAACTTATTTTATTCATTCATTTAAGATGAATGAACAAAACAACTATCAATGCCATTACTTATGTAAAGCAAGATTTTTTTAGACACTAAAAGAGCTGCATATCATCTCAAGTAAAGTGATTTATGGGAGAGGGACGAATCCACCCCATACCCCCCGAAATCTATGCCTATGATTGTGTTATTTAAAAACTGTTGTTTTAAAAATTGTCTTGTATTTGCATTATTTTAGGTTTAAAAAAAAACTGCATTCAGTAATCAGCAACAGTAATTGTGGATTAGCAGCTCTATTTCATATCAGTCAGATGTGGCTTGTTCACAGGTAACACCATCTCCAATAACACATAGAGACAGTCAACGGTCACCTTGACTTAAAAGTCCCTCAACTGAGATTATGCCCCAATTTTTTGGGCGTGACACCACTGTTAGCGGTCCAAGGGTAAACTGTAATCATGTGTCAGAGACCAGTGAAGGACGCCACCTGAAGATTACAAAAAAGACCCTGAAGCATTTGCAGCCTTTAACTTTCAAATCAGCTTGAAAAAAATCTGGCAAGATAAACAATATTGACATCAAACTCTGCGCAGGCAGTGAGTTTTTGAAGATAAATGGGTCGGTGTGAAAATGCAAGGTGAGGGCACAAAGGTGAGTCGTACCCGAATAAAATTCCTCCCACATCTCATTATATAGCTCCTGTCCAACACACTGAACTCCCTGTGTGAGATTTATAGGCTCTGTTTTAGTCTAGCGGTAGACTCCGAGTGACTATTTACAGCCCTCTGTCATCCACATCATGATGATTCTTGCAAGAAAGATGCTGTTGGATGTGTCTGTAGTATTATTTGGAGTCACCATGGGTCATGTGGGGCAAGTGATGTGTCAGTGACTATGTTTCCATGCACAGTGAAACTATGATGGAAACATAGATTGTCCCAAGTAACCGCATGTCGCTTTGATGACAGCTTTGCACGCTGATATCATTCTGTCATCAGATTCCCCAGATAGTTAACTGGAATTGTTTTAATTCACAGATATAATTTGTCAAGAGTTAATTTGTGACGTGTTTCCTTCTTACAGGCCGTCCACATGGAGACGAGTTTTGGAGTACACTGGTCCCTCACTATATCGTGGTTAACCTTTCGCGGCCTTGCTGTTTCGCGGATTTTTTTAGTGCAATTTTCATGTTTTTTTTAAGCAGCGTATGAACATGCGTTGTGTTCTGTTTTATGATTGGCTAAGGGACTGTAGGCATGGTGGCATGTCTGTTTATAAGAATCTTCTCGCCCAGAAGAAGAAACAGTGCCAGCAACTACCCATAACTATGTTTTTCACACGTAAAATGACAAATGCACCACGGCCTTCATTGGAAAAAGACGCTGCAGCAGAGCGGCGCCAGGACGAAGAGGCGCGGTTATAGGAACTGTGAGGCGTGAGTCACTATTAATCATTTTTTATGTGTTCAGCTTCATAGGTTGATTGTTAAAATTAAATTTGTTATTCGTTAAAACCATAATTTTTTTTATAGGAAAACATTTATATATTTTTTTTATTTCTCAAACAAATGTTTGGGCCTGAAAACAGGTTTTGATCTTTAGTTTCGTTCGTTTTTTATTTAAAATCCAAAAAGGTTTGAATTTTGAGAGTGTTTAAATAAGAGAGAAATGTGAGAAAATGTTAATGCCTGTCTGAGAATAGTGTATAGTGTGTGGTGAGGGGTTTTATAGTCTTAAAACAAATACAATAATTGTAAAAAAAAATGAAGTTGACTACTTCGCGGATTTCACCTAACGAATATTATTATTTTATTATTTATTAATTTTAGAACGTAACCCCCGTGATAAACGAGGGACCACTGTATCTGCACAGGTGGCATTTCATCTACACACAACCAGTGCTACAGGAGCCCAAATATGCACATTTTTGAAGCTGGGTCCCAGAGTGAGCAAATCTCAAAATGCCACCATTGAATTTTTGTGTTTACAACCCATACACATCTTTTCTGGAATGATGACATCATAGCTCCACACCTCTTTTAAACCACATGCACTAACCCCATGAACAGCAACAATGATTATGCAACAGTCATTCGTACACCAATTATAGTGTTGCATTAGTGTTGCAGAAGCTACTGAGCTTGTTATGGCTTATACAGCAAAATCTTCTATTCCTCTACTACACTGTGTCTTGTGTTGTTTACATCCACAAGTTTTATGCACATACTCCATGTCTTGTCTGTTTTTGTTGTATTTCTGTGGCAATGCTAAAGCACCACTTACGGGAATGGCATATACATATATACAACAGCGTTTTCAGTGGATTTGTGTGGACACATTTTTTGAAATGATGCCGTGTTTATGGAAAACTTTTTAAAATGAAAAAGAAATAGTTTTCATCTCCGTGTGGAAAAGGCCTTAATGTCCTCTAGAACATCAGTTGTCTTACGCAGTGGAGGGATGGATACAGTCAATAGCCCTACTAGTGCTACTACAACTACTGTACAAGTCCATATAATGGCAAGAAACACTCAGAAGTGAAGGTCAGTCAATGTGAAACATCTCCAGAACTTTGAATGTGTCCCCAAGTGCAGTTGCCAAAACCATCAGATGCTCTCTGAGGCGCTGTCAATTGGTGGTTTCACAGGCTGGTAGGTTTAATAAACTTATTCTCTGTGTCAGAGGTTGCTCTTGGTCTTCCTTTCCTGTGATGGCCCTCATGAGAGTCAGTTCAATTACAGTGATGGTTTTGGTGACTGCACTTGGGGGCACATTTAGAGGTCTTGAGATTTTTTGGATGGGAAGGTATGCAAAGATGCAAAATAAAAATGGTGCTTGCATTACAGCTTAAAACCTCTTAAAGCCCAGTGCCCTCAAATACGGGGGCTATGGGGAACTGGGAGACCTCCAGAGTCCCTTGCTCCACAACAAAAAGCATAAAATATTGCACTAATCATGTAAGAATATACTACACATTAAATTAAACAGGAGAAACGCCACTACGAGCACATATAACTGTATCTACACACACTTCAACACCAACATCAAGTATCAAAATCCTAAAAAAGGGTTAGAAAAAGGAGGCTGGGCCTTAACAGGTTAAAGTAACAAACCTGAAAATGTATGGAGTACAAAGCATTGACACTGGTGTTACACTTTGGTAAAAGTATAAATATTTGTGTTTAGTTACTTGTCACCTTCAAATCTAGATGGTCTCATTAAAACACACAGGAGCTCTAAACAGATCCTCCGGTTAGTTTGACTCTCATAGTCACTTTACAATGACAGTATGATAAAGGCAATCAATGTGAGTCTGGCACTACTCAAGCACTATGGACCTTCCACCCATTGTTTGGTCTCAGTTTGTCAGAGTGTGTGAGACTAATGGCACATTCCATTCACCTCTAAACCCGGAGGATGGAACTGGGACTGATGTAAACGTCAATCTGACCACGTTCAGCAGCAAAGTCAGAAAAACGTAGATACTTGAAAACATATAGAATCACCCCCTCAAAACAAATGTGCAGTCTCCATGAAAACAACACAGCATTGTGTTTTGGACATACAAACAGTAATGTGGCCAAGGGTAAAAATTGAACAGTAGTATGTGTATGATGTATGGTACAGCTGAAAACAAATTCAATTCAGCAGAAATGATTAATGTTTATGCAGCTGATGTGAGTGGTAGCCATACTGGTAGATCGCTTAATAGATGGCTTTATTGATCAATGTTAAGTTGGGGTTGTTCTAACTGAGTTGGAATTCTGACTTCAAGGGACAGTTCAGTGGAAAATTCTAACTAGGGATGTGGAAATTCTGTCTTCTGAGTACAACTGCGACAACTCCAAAACAGTAAACAAATAGACCTGTCCTGTTTGCTTTTTAGGGTTATTTTTACTTCAGCAGTTAGACATCATGATGCATCATAGATGATTGACTTGCAATTTATCAAACAGCACAAAATCACTGTGGTTAAAGGTTGATAGCACTAAAAAGATAATCAAAAAATTAAAATGATATGGTCAGAAATTCAGCAATTTAAAATACTAAATAGAGAAATCAGTCAAATTATTGCATGCACCACCATAGGTTTGTATGGGAATGGATGAAAGGCCACTCAGTATGTAGAGGATGTGCATTTGTCCTGACCCTGGATTTTAGTCAGCTGCAGATAAAATGTATTTTTTAAATTAACTGAACACTGAACTAATCCATGAGGAGAAGTCTGTTTCAGTTTTTGAGCTATTTTTGCCCTTGAAATTAACAATCTAATCGAATGTCCAGACATTATGCATCTACCAATAGAATAGCCAAGTTCTGCCGATAAAGATAGTTTGTAGTTTTGGCAATTTTGTCCTTTTGCATCTTTTGTGCCTTTTTCATATTTTATGCATTTAATTTTTTTGGTGGAAACGTCAAATTTCAAAAAAGTTTAAAAATTAGAACCAAAAAGTTTGTTGCTTAAAACAGGTGAAAAAGTAAATGCATATGTGATGATGGAAACATGAAGTGAATAACAAATGCCAAATATGTAGAAATAACGCCAGTCTCGTGCATATGCGGCAGCTAAACTAAGCTAATGACTAAGCTAAAGCTACAAGATGACCTGTCTGTGTTCTCTGAGTAGCCTTGATCACATTTGTGTAAGCCCACAGTGATGCTACAATAACAATCTGCAGAGCACATAGCTAGAGGAAAAAACTTCCAATGTTTTCCATTTTCTTTGGGTGCGTAGTAAGAGTTGGCTGATATATTCAGCCCGATGCTTTTTTAAAATGATATCACGTCCATTCACCAGTACCAGGCTTATAATCTAGCGCCCCCTTTCTGTTTGTCGTGGTTAAGCACTTCCAAAGATTTGCAAGAGACAGTTGGTGGAAATGGGGCACAGATGCACATTTTCTTTTATCCAATTTCTGAAAATTCACTTTAAAAATGCAGTACTTCTTGATGGAAAATCAGGTATTGTCTATTTGGTAGCATTTTGTTCCCAAACCTATATAATATATTGTTCAGCATAAATGTTGGCTTGACAAATCTGCAGGTTACCAATGAAATGTGCCCTAATGCACCCCCATACCATCACAAACGCTGGCCTTTGAACTTAGTGCTGATAACAAGCCAGACAGTCCATCTCCTCTTTTTCCTGGAGTCCCCAGTGTCTATGATTTATAAAGACAATTTCTAAAATCCTTTTTTCTTTCTTTTTCAGTTGAGTTTTGAGTTTCAGCTGTAATTTGTTGATGCGACAATGAACAGTGTTCACAGGCACTGTTTTTTGAAAATGTTCCTGAGCTCACCCAGTACAGGTTTTCAGCCTTATCCTTCAACAGAGATTTCACCAGATTCTCTAACGCTTACGTTCAATTCAATTCAATTTAATTTAATTCAATAATTTATTGTCATTGTCACAATAGCACAGTCATAAATGATAGCAAAAATTGTTTAGAGCATCTCAAAACTGGCATAATACATAATTTATAGAGTGCATTAGTGCTGTTCATTAAATAGTCTCACTGTCTGAGGGTAGAGGCTGTGGGCCAGTCTGGAGGTTCTGGCATGGATGCACCTGTACTTTCTCCCAGAGGGCAGCAAGTGGAAGAGGTGAGGTGCAGGATGATGCTGGTCACACAGAATGTTCTGTACCCGCCTCAGGCAGCGGGTGGTGTAGATGGTGCTCATCTCTGGGAGACTGGTCCCAGTGATGCTGCCTGCCACTTCCACAACCCTCTGGAGGGCCCGCTGCTCAGCCTTGGTGCAGCTGGAAAACCACACCAAGAATCCATAAGTCAATATACTGCCGACCGCACAGTGGTAGAGGTTAACCATAAGCTTATGGAAATCTACAATCATCTCCTTCGTCTTTTTGATGTTGAGGTCCAAGTTGTGGTTCTTGCACCATGATGCCAGATGTTGTACCTTGCTTCTGTAAGTGGACTCATTGTTGTCGCTGATGAGCCCAAGCACAGTGGTGTTGTCCGCAAACTTGACTATGAGATTAGTGGGAAGGGTGGTGCAGCAGTCATATGTGTAGAGTGTGTAGAGTAATGGGCTGAGCACACAGCCTTGAGGGGCTCCTGTGTTAATAAGAAGAGTGGATGAAGTGTGCTTGCCAACTTTAACATACTGTGAGTGATTTGTTAGAAAGTCCAAAACCCAATTGCATAAGATGATGTTCAGTCCAAGATGGTGCAGTTTGGACAGCAGTTTGTTTGGCTGTATTGTGTTGGAGGCAGAACTAAAGTCAACAAAGAGCAGCCTTGCATAGGTGTTTCTCCGCTCTAGATGTTCGAGTAGTGCATGGAGTACAATAGCTATAGCGTCTTCTGTTGAACTGTTCTCCCTATATGCAAATTGGTGTGGGTCTAGTGCCCGAGGTATTGCTTCCTTGATGTGTTTGATGACCAGGTACTTGGCTGGTATGGGGGTGAGTGCCACAGGTCTATAGTCATTTAGACAAGTGACATTAGACTGCTTGGGAATGGGAACAATTGTGGCTGCTTTGAAGCAGGCTGGGACCCTTGATGTGGACAGTGATATGTTGTAGATGGTGGTGAAGACCCCTGCCAGCTCGTCCGCACAGTCTTTTAGCACCCGTCCCAGCACTCCGTCTGGTCCAGCTGCTTTCCTGGGGTTGATGTTGCGCAGGCAGAGTCTTAATTCATGGGTGTTTAGGACCAGGGCGGTGTGAGTAGAGGGGAGGGGGGGCAGTACTGGGTCTGTGTTGTCCCTGTCAAAACGGGCATAGAAGAGATTCAACTCCTCAGCCAAGGTGGGACAGTAGTGCCCTGAGGGAGATGTTGTCCTCCTACTATAGTCTGTGACAGCTTTAATGCCCTCCCATACCTGCCGTGGGTTTGAAGAGTCACTGAATTTGGCTTCAATCCGCCTTCTGTGTCTCAATTTGGCAGAGTTGATGCCCCTCCTCAAAGCAGTCCTGGCTGTGCTGTAGGCGTCAGTGACCCCAGCCTTGTGCCCTGCATCCCTGGCTCTCAGCAGCCATTGTACTTTGTGTGTCATCCAGGGTTTCTGATTTGGAAACACACGTATTTGCTTCCATGATGTTACATGGTCCACACAAAAATTGATGTAATCCAGCACTGTTGCTGTGTATTTATCCAACGACTCACATGACTGCATGCCCTGGCCCTCAAATACATCCCAGAGTATGTGGTGGAAACAGTCCTGAAGCTCAGAGATGGCCCCCTCTGGCCATGTTCTTACTGTCTTAACCATAGGCACAGCAGTTTAATTTCTTGGTGTGTAACACGGATGTAGCATGAGTGAGAGATGGTCTGACATGCCCAGGTGGAGTTATGTCTGGGCCTTGTATGCATCTGCCACATCCGTATACAGTTGATCCAACGATTTATCTCCTCTGGTTGCACACTTCACATTGCGGTGGAATTTGCACAGGACAGTTTTTAAGTCAACGTGATTGACTCCCTTGCTGCAATAAAAACACTGTCCGGGTGTGCAGCCAGGCTGTTGTTTATGCTATCATGTAGCTGTATAGTGCTAACTTAGCATTAGTGTCGGGTGGGATATACACTGCACAAATGTAAACAGCAGTGAATTCCCGAGAGAGATGAAATGGTCTACATTTAAGCAGCATGAATTCTATGTCAGAGCTACACAGACATGATAATATGAACTGTTGAAAATTAAATTCTTTGTCATTTTAAGCTCAAAAGCATTCTTTGTAAATTGTTCCACTATTAACCAGTCTTTCATAGATGATAAGATGGCATTATTGCCATTGTTTTCAAGATACAACAAAATTGCTAGTGCTCATCACAATCGCAAAGCATAGCACAAACATAAAACATCATTCAGACATTTTTCAAACACTCTACACATATAAAAACATCACAAAAAGACAGGCATGCAGAACTGCTTCATCAAGATATTGCACATCCCGTAAACATAAAAACAGAGTGGTGAATCGCTTGCCATCTTTTATTTGGCTCGACTCAGACTCTCTGGGATGCCCTGCTTTTACCCAGTCCCTTTCCTTACCTGTTGTCTTTTATCCACATGTATTTGTTTAATTATTTGTTTAATTGTGAGATGCTCCAGCAGGTATGTTTTTTACATTTTGCAATTTCCCCAGTCGTTCCTTGACACTGACCAAACTTTTTTGTGTTTCTGGCATCAAATCCAAAATGAGCATACAGTGAACCCTCATTTATCGTGAGGGTTACGTTCTAAAAATAACCCGTGATAGGCGAAATCCGTGAAGTAGATATTTCCTATGGAAAAACTCACTCCGGCCAATGGGATGGGTGAATGGAAAGCAGTGTAAAGCGTTTTGAGCGCCGTAGGGTAGAAAGGCACTATATAAGTGCAAGATAAAGGTGCTATATAAGTGCATTTACCATTCATACGCTGTAAAAAAAATACATGAAAATTGCACAAAATAAAATCCATGAA
Organism: Pseudamia nigra; assembly: GCA_029823295.1. Taxonomy (NCBI): domain Eukaryota; kingdom Metazoa; phylum Chordata; class Actinopteri; order Kurtiformes; family Apogonidae; genus Pseudamia; species Pseudamia nigra. The sequence continues at coordinate 2,413 of JAQQAE010018837.1, read as the reverse complement.
GCAGCGAAGCCGCGAAAGGTGAACCGCGTTATAGCGAGGGTTCACTGTATATTCAAAAACTATGAAATTTCTCATTTCAACATTTGATACATTGTCTTTTAAATATTGGGTTTCAGTGTTTTTTTTGTCATTACATTCTGTTTCCATTTCTATTTGATACAGACTCACCTTTTTTGGAACTAGGGATGTATTATATTAACAAGCGATGGTGAGTTTCTCAGTTCTTAATGTCATGCCTTTGACTGATCTTGTGTCCCTCTGCCTGTTCTCTTCAGTGGTCCTGCTGGCAGCCAGTCCTTCATACTTCCGAGGCTTCACCCTGATCGCGCTGAGGGAGGGCAGAGAGGGCACGGTAGATGAAGACTACACCGGCCAGTTCCAGGTGAGGTTACACAGGTGCGGAATAGCTCATGAGATGCGGGAATCATAGTGCACTGCGCATTTGCATGCTTTAATGCACATGGGAAGAGACTTTGACGCTCCCTGCTGTCTTCTGATGGGGAGGATAAAGGAGATGGTGCTGACAGATGCAGCACAGGATGGTGAACAGAGCAGAGGAGACGAAAGGAAAAGCAGTTTAGCTTAGAGGAGGCAATGAATGAGAAGTGTTGTTTTTATGACGCACATCTATGACCATAAGAGCTCTTTGTTCATTTGTTTTATTCTGTCTTTCATATTTTGTTCTTTTGCATATCTTCCATTTTAGGCCAACATTATAGATCATCATACTGTTTATTGGACATTTTGTATATTTTTGTCTTTTTGCATCTTCTACATTTTTTTCATCTTTTTTGCATTATTTATGTCATTTGTGGCTTTAAATCATTTTCAGCTTTTTTGCACCTTTTGCATATTTTTCAGCTCTTTGCTTCTTTTAAATTATATATCAGTCTTTTTATGTCTTTAAGTCTTTATGCATGTTTTAGTTTTGTCTCTTGCATCTTTTCCATACTGTTTGTATTTCTCCATTGTACTGTGTTTTTTTTTTTACATTATTTCATCTTTTTGTTGTTTTCTGTTTTTTGCATCCTCTGCAATGTGTCTTTTTGCATTTTTTTACATCATACATTGGTCCTTTTGCATCTTGTAAATTATTTTTACCTTTTTGCGTCTTGTCATTTTCTCTTTTACATTGTATTTTGTATTTTGGCATCTTGTGTTTTCTTGTGCCTTTTTTGTCTTGTGTTTTTAACGTAATTTTCATCTTTTTATATCTTGTCATTTTTGTTTCTGTCTTAACATACCATATTTTCCACACCATAAGGCGCACCACATTACAAGGCACACTATCAAAAAATGGTCTATTTATGATCTTTTTCCATACATAAGGTGCACCGGGTTATAAGGCGCATGAAGCGACGCAAAAGTTCGATAAGTCAAACTCTATTCAACTCATACACAATAACTCTCAACATTGTTCAGTTGTAACACATAAAATACAAAACAATACAGTACACTCACTTTTTGGGTTAGTTCCTCTCCTGCGGGTCCATTCTTTGTCTTCGGTGTCTGGGTTTGGTGATTGAGCGGTTTTGGCGTTGGGTGGGTCCGGATCCCTCTCATCATTGTCTCCTTGCTGTTCCTTGGCTGTTTGGTGGTGGTCCCGGCATTCGTGGGGGCTTGGACACACACTTGGGACGGGTGCCTCTGTGGTCCATTGGCGGGTGGTGGCGTGGCTCGCCCGGCGTTGCCTCCATGTCTTGGTGAGTGTGTGTTTGCCTTCTGTCGTCCGGTGCTCCTGCGCGGTTCGCGGTTTGGCTTTGTTTAGCCTGTTGGCGCCAGTGTCTGGCGGTTGGAGTTTTGTGGTTAATCCGCCTGGAGTGGTGGTGTGCTCCAGGTTGTCTCTCTGCCTCTGTTTGGTGAGTTTGAAATCCACTTCGCAAGCATGTCTCTGTGTCACTTCCTACTGGTATCACTCCATGAGTGATATGTACGGCCGTACGTGATCCTGTACGTATGGCACAGTAGGTATCACTCTGTGAGGCTTCTGATTACCGTAATGCTCTGACAAGTGATGCAGCTTCGTAACTTACTAAAGTTGCACTAAAGCATTTTGACAAATTTTTGAGCGCCGTGTACCACATACGGTAAAATCGGTTCGAGGTCAGTGAGCGCAAACCAGAATAAATCCATGCATAAGGCGCTCCGCACCATAACGTGCACTGTCGATTTTTGAGAAAAATGAAGGATTTTTACTGGGCCTTATGGTGCGGAAAATGCGGTAAATTGTTTTTGTCTTTTATTTTTTTTGTATTTGACATCTTTGATCATCTTTTGCATAGTTTTTATGCTTTTTGAAATATCTAGCATTGTTTTCAAGTTTTGCATCTTTTCCTTTTTTGATTTGTCAAATTGCAGTTTAGATGTACCGTATTTTCCGCACTATAAGGCGCACTGGATTATAAGGCGCACC
>JAQQAE010018836.1:0-11087 GCA_029823295.1 Pseudamia nigra | reverse complement strand
CTCTTAGGGTGTATCCTGAACCACAGAGTATAAATTCTGGTTGCCTGCATGAGTTTATAGAACTGAAGAAGCTTCCCAGATGGGTGGCGAAAAGTCTTCAACCAAATTTCCAGTCCAGTCGATGGAAGAAAAATCCACAAAGCTTTTACCCTGAAGACTGGGGTTTTGATTTTCAGGTGTGGTGTGCTCCCTGTGGTGTTCGTACAAAATGCAGTGAGAATGCGTTGGTTTTGAGGTTCAGAGACTCTTGTGTGGGACTGTTCAAATTAATAAAGAAAATAACAACAAAAATGGCAAATAGAATTATTATATATATATATATCACTCTGAATCACATTGCATGGTTCATTTTTCTCATGACCCCATGATTTGCCCATGCTTATAGGCTTAAACATTCAGTAAACAATGTTGGGAATTTAACTTTTAGCTCATGGTTTGTCGTGGTCTTTGGTTGTACAGGCAACCTGCCAGTCAACATGGCTTAAAACCTCAGAGGTACACAAGCTCATGCAGTCACTCTCAGGGTTGTAAATAGTCATAGTGGTAGTTAGCAACTGTAGCTTATCTAACCACAGGATGACTGAGGAGAGACAGCCTGCAATTCCTTCAACATCTGTTACAGGTAAGAAAAAAACATTTAAACTAGCTTGATAACTGTGAGGCTTTAAGCCGTGTTGACTGGCAGGTCACCTGTTTAATCATTTATATTGATTTGCCACAAACGATCTGTTACTAGGGAGTTTGTCAACATTCTCAACTGGACCTTTAAGCATAAAAAATATTGAATAAGGAGAAAATGATTACCCATAATTTTATTTTTGATTAATTAATTAATCACTTGGGTGGCATTGTGGTGCCTCAGAGCAAGAAAGCTCTGAGTTTGAAATGCAGAGTCTTTCTGTGTGGAATTTGCATGTTCTCCCCATGTCTGTAGGTTTCCTCCAGGCACTCCAGTTTCCCCTGCTATTAAAAACATGTATATTAGGGTGTGTGTGGGTGCTGTTGCCATGGCAGCCTTGTGTGAGATCGATGTTGCCATGGCAGTCTTACTTGAATGTTATTAATAAAAGTTCTTAAAAAAATCATAAGGCACTCTTTGTTGGCCATTCTGGGACTAATTGAAAATATTTTCTTTTCTGCTCACTTTGCTGCTCATTGTGATCTAATACACAAACATATACTGAGACACTGAGGAGGAGAAAGAGGAGCATTTAATGTAAAATGACCAAACTCGCAAACCCTGAACGCCGTCTGTCAGGCAGCAGAGAGCGCCGTAGAGCAGTCAGGTTGATGGTGTCATGGCGGCGGCTCACGGTAACACGGCAGACACAGTGGAGGCTGACTGCACTGCAAATACCAGCTGCCAATTGTTGGAGTCGTGACCTTTTCTCTGATTCTTCTGCTTATGAGCTAGCGAGGCAGCTCACAGGAGAGGACTCCGTAAGCGCATGGCAGGTGGAGAAACAACACCTCTGTGAAAATAAATAAATGAAACCTCATAGAGTCGGAGAAGAAGAAAAAAGAAAGTGCAAGAAGCCTGAAGCTGCTGAAACTAACAATTAATTTCACTCTCAGCTTCTCACATCAAGTATTAAACAAAAGGCCATGGGCTACTAGTCTTTTTCTAGTTCACAATGAAAATAACAGATTCATACTGGGATTTAATGGAAGTCCTTCCAAATGTTGGCATCACATTGACAAATAAAATGTAGCTACCCCTATTAAATGCAATTAAAAGATGTTAAAAGATGATTAAAAGATGTCCTGCTTTAATTACTAACATCTATCAAATGTCTCTCTGTTCATTTTCCATCCATGGGTGAAATTGCTTTAGTAATAGTAATAACACATTGAGAGTATGAGCCAGGTTTACACATATATGGTGTAGAAAGTACAAATCAATCGTGATACGTGACAAAAATTAAATACCTGATACCTTTTTTAACTTACTTTTAAAAATTGCTATTGGCAATCAGTAATAAGGTTGAATTCATATCCATATAATTGAAATTCATACAAATGAAAATGTCTGTCTCTCTCCTGTGGTGATAGGTCAGCAATAGCTCCCCATTTTTCCATCTGTTTTTATTGTCATTTTAAGTGAAAGCTAAATCAAAAGCTTTCAATTTGTGCCTCAAATACATTTCGCCACAAAAACAAAGTTGGTAGTTCCCAGTGAATGAGCTGGTACTTTCTCTCATTTTTAAAGCTACTGTTTAAGGGTTTATATGTACCACTGAGTTGCAAAAGGTGATCTATCAACAGCGGGGTGCTGTTGTGGACCAGAACATTTTCACAACTATCAAAACCACAACTATGGCTAACCACAGACCTGATCACTGACTAAAGCATAAATCGTATTGTTTCCATAACTTACTGTGCTTCTGTGTTATGGTATCATCAAGTTTTCCCTGTCAACCACAGACTCAGACAAACGAACACTGCGATCAGATGATTATTTCATAGCTATAGTAACTAAACTCTGTTTTTACCAAGAAAATCAAGACAGTGAAACCCTGATTTGCGTTAACATTTGTTGAGACCCATTGTGAATCATCTACAGTACATTTCCTCTTTTACATGTACTGGAGTAGTTTATCTAAAAAATGGACTTCTGAGAGTAGGTTTTTTTGCAGAATACTTTTTACTCTAAAGCTGACTGCATACAGAGAAATGCAACTCACCGCATCCCAACTCAACTAGAAATCTGCTTGATGTGCAATGTTTCCCAACCCAGATTTTTCAGTCTTGACGACGTCCCGACAGAAATAATGCCAAATCATGTTGAATCACAATCACATCTTGGTGATGTGCGGCAGTCACAACTCCGACTTTGTGGCTTTTATAATGGTTGGGCGCGTAGATAATTTCAAAATGTAGACAAAATCTATGCAATTGATGTTCACTATCAATAGGTGGCGCCAGTTACCAGGCACAAGTCGTGGTGGCAATCTGCAGCTGTGTGCGAGGTACGTCCAATTGTGTGTACCAGACTACATAGAGTTCAGTTGGGATAGGTCAAGATTCTCTATGTGCGTATGGCTTTTCTCAGTTACACTTGTGCTGAAAAAAATGTACTTCTACTCAGTTACATTTGGCTTCACCTCAATGAGTAGGAGTAAAATTACAAAATAACCAAATAAATTTAAAAATGAACTAAACAAGTAAATTGTTGAAATTAATATAGTAGGCAGAATGTACAAAAATAATCAAAGTAATGAACAATGTGAGCAACAAAAAGAACAAAAAATTTACAAAATAAGCAGTAGTGAAGAAAATATAATAAAGAAACTGGTGACAAAATCAGCAAAAATGATCAAAATAATCAAGCTTGTTAATGAAATGAATAAAAATAAGCAAAAAAGAGAAAAAACTGAACAAACCCCAGCGACAAAATATGCAAGAAAATGAGTAAAACTAACATATTGAGCACCAGCACTCGTAAAATAAAATAACAAAATCACCAAGTGCTTGTTTAAGAGTACATGAGTCAATGTAATTAGAAAGTAACAATACTTGTACAGTACTTGAGTTTCTGGTTTCACACCAATGCTTATAAATATTCATACTGATAGTAAACAGTGCACTGCAAAAGCCATGTGTGCAGTGTCCAGCGTACTCCCTGAATGCCTCATGGCGGCAAACTCCTCACTCTTGATATCATGAGTTGATATCACTCTTCTTTTTCCCCTCCGTTCCTCCATTACGTTTCCTCTGCTGCGGAAAATAAAAGCAGCTGTGACTAACGAAGAAAACTTTTCACCTGAGTCGACGACAGGCCTCTGGAGCTTCATCCATCCAAAGCTGGACAGCAGCGGGACAAACAAGACAGAGAGCGATGCTTCAGCTGCTGCGTGACAGGGATGAGCGAGGACGGACGAGTGGACGCTCTGCAGATCCTCGGTTGTACAACTCCACAACACAACCAAGGGTTTTTTTTTTTTCTTCTGAATGGATGTAATTTGTTAGAGAAGTTGGTGAAATGAGGAAAGTTATCAGAGTGTGAGACACTGCAGGGATTACTTACCTTTTACACTTTTTTCCCAGCTGTCAATCAAACCTGAGCTGGAGGTGGGGGGGATGCCTCTTCCTTTCTTCTTTTGCATTTTATTCAGCTTCACCATGTCTCTATGTACTGTATCTGTCCCGTGGGAACAGAACCTTTTCATAAAGCTACAAATCCACAGGACACATGTAGTAGATCTGTGAACTCGCCTCCAGGTATTTACATCCTCATCACATCCTTCAGCTCTGATATCTGAATCCAGCTGCATACAGACTTCTGTCTTTATATCACTGTATCCACTTGGTTTGTTCTTTTTTTTTTTTTTACTTTCACATCACATGAACTGCAGGATATGTGTGTAAGTCTTATTTTTGTGGAGATGCTTGTGTCCCATAAGGTCTTTGGTATATGAGAAGGTAGAAAATACACAGTACCTGCACAAAGTATATATTTTATTGTCCTGCTTTTAATATACTTCAACACAAAGCCTAAAGTTATGCAGCAGAGGTTTATATTGTTGTTGCCTACTTTGCTCTCATAGAATCCTACATGTCTTATCCTTGTATAACCTTTATAAAGGTAAAGATATTGTACAAACTAGATGCAAAGAAATAGTAACAAGAACTGCATGTCTTACAGCAACAGAGCTGTTTTTCAGCCATTATGGACTGAAAGTATATGCAATCATCTGACGCTTGTAACACTGAAATAACTAGAGTCGTGTGAGCGTGGTTTACTTTGTCTTGTCAAGTGTTCTATACTGCTCTTCTATCTCACTTACCTTGAACAGGCACAGGTTGGAAGGTGTTGCTGAAATATGTAGCAATATTGCAGGCATTAATCTTAGTACACTGCAACTACACAAAGACAGAAGCATAAAAATGTCAGTTCTTCTTGATCCTGGTCACAACCTATTTATTGAGTTCAAGCGACTTCCTTTGGGTCGTGGCTGTATCCTGCTGAAATATAGGACCAATGAATTTTAATTCATTTCTTCCCACTGCATCTTTCATATCATTAGGACTGTTTGGATCATTGTGTCTGTTTTTAGTAGAGTGCAGCAAATTGGATAATAATAAGAATACTTTAGAATACTAACCTTGACCCCAAATATTAACCAACATGCTACCAAATTCCCTAGACAGCCTACATTTTTAAACAAGTTTCTGCCATATGGCATTTTTTTGTCATTTTGTCTGAAAATAAAACACAAATCTGCATGACAGCATCAAGCAACGTAAATCAATTGTTGGTCTCAAAAATCATTCAGAACTGAGAGTATATTTTTGTTTAATTTGTAGCTTTATTTATTTGTTTTTTTCTGCTAACTCAGGGTTCGAAAATAGCAAATTAATATTTTGTATTTACACATGTAAATGTTCATTCCATGCTCATAAAAGACCCATGCTCATTTACTCATTCATCAAAACACCTGATGATAGAAACATGAATCCTGAGTTTCGTCTTAGTTTAAAGGGTTAAGAAACTATCAAATGTATTTCTTGGTGTGTATTCACAGCATCATGGAATTATTCAGTGTAGTGGACATGATGTTTTAAAGGGCATAAGGTATACCATCTCTGATAGTCTAGTATAGACTCCATTACAGTTGTCACCAGTCATTGGATGCAAAAGTCGACTGCAACTTTAAAAATATGCATGTTACTTGAGGGTTGTTGACAAGAAGGAAACAGTAATGTTAACATGTCATTAAAACATGGTGTGAATAAAATATGGTATTTGAATAGCAAATAATAATAGTAATATTTTTAGCACCGCTGAGTGACTAAACTCAGTCTTGTGAGTTTTTAATGTGAAAGGTGGGTGGATCTGCAGTGTGCTATAAATGATGGCTTGATTGAGTTGAGTGTACTACAGATTGATAATGAATCAATCAAATCTGCCTCCAAACAGTCCTTCACCATCAAACATTGGAAGCTGCAGTTTGAGAACAAACTCTTATTTGTGCAGATGAAGCCAAAAACAAAACAAAAAATATCAGGTAAAGTAGGAAAGTTGTGGTGCCATTGTTCCACCTTGAGCTTGTCACAGTTTCATCGCTGCTCATTGTGTGGAAGACAAAACCATCGAGCCCATTGATCGCTAAATCAGATTTCTGTACTGCATGCTGCAAACACAAATCCATTGTTTGTTGGAACAATATGGCAGTGAATGATGAGCTGTGTTACTGATAGCAGCAGCACTGATAAACAACAGTCTGCATAACAACAGCCTCGCAGTAACAGCAGAAAAAAATTCCTCAAGAAAAAGTTTCTGAGGAGGAATTAACAGTCAGAGTGCAATGTTATAATTAACTAAATACTCTGAGGCCATAAAAATTCCTTTCTCAACCTTTTCAAAAATAATTGCAGTATTATTTTCAGCCTTAATTAAGTGGCTAAGGCTTCTTACAAGTGTAAAAATTTAATCCTTTTCTAAATCCTATATAATTTAATGTGAGAGAAATCAAATAAATAAGAGGCTCTGGCTCCTCTGTGAGAGGGTTTGATATGGGTGATTAGGTGAGCGTGGCGTGAAGAAGCCCATTAGGATTGTATGGTGCCATCACAGCAGCTCCGGGCGGCAGCCCTAATCCACTCCTCAGCCCTCCACCACCACTCGCCATTTTCTCTCCCATTGCAGAGCAGCAGCGGCAGTGCCACAAAGAGAGAGACTGGCCATTGATTGATTTTTATCCCGTTAAGGAGACGGGAGGCAGATAAATGCCGAGGTAATGAGAGGCAATTATGAGCCATGATAAGCTTTATTATGGAGTGAAAGTGTCCTCGTGTTGGGAAAGAAGCGAAACGGAGAGACTCTCAGGGTAATGAGTGATCAGTGTTGATGCACAGGTCAAAGCTCACTCTGTAAATATGTTCATTTTAATGGAAATGAAAAGCAGACTTTATATAATACTTGGAAAAATTACTTTCATTCTGAAAGACTGAAGGTTTAATAATACCATTTAACACTATTGCATTTGCATTGGCATGGCAAAGGTTTTTTTTTATTCTTTGTTTTGTGTTTCCACTGCATGTACAGGTAACCATCAACATGTCACATCATGGGAAACCAAGGCCAACATGCAGAAGTCACCAAAAACATTGTTTTCCAGAAGGCAATGGTTTAATCAATTAAGCATAGATTTTGAGTCTATACAGGGTTTATCTTAGGTTTATCTTGGTAGCTTAGAGAATGGACTTTGCTAAGCTAGCCAGGCCCCATGGTAACACATGGGCCACTCGTTTAGGAGATAAAACTGTAACAGTGCTGAAATGAGACAAGGAACACAAGGGCTTTGATTTAACAGCAGACGCACTATAATCTGTATAAAGTGAGAAGGTCAGCTGTGCACATCCATCTGCAACACTGTTTCAAAATAACTGGACTGACCATTGTATAACAAGAATTTGTAAGATCTTATGTAAAAATGTACAGACACCAAACAACAAATAAGGGTGTTTTGTTACAAGCCTCGTTGCTACAGATCCTAGAGGCTGATATTACGGTGGTCAGTAATTAAGGGAGAATTAATCCGTTCTGGACCCACGACAAACTCCCATGTAAAGTATGTATTACACACCCCTACCTGCACATTTATTCATCATTATTATTATTTGAAAAGGAAGTTATATTAATTATCTGAGACGAATGCATAAAATTAGTTCTAAAAATTATTTAAAATGTATTCTTCCCTTGGCTTATGACTTGGTAGTGTGTCTGTGGACACTGCACACATCCATAACTGTAAACAACACCAACGCCGCTGCCGGCGGCCCGACAGCGGGATGCGCCGCAGTGCTGCCCGCGTCAGACCGTGTTCACCGTGTCGGGGCTGTGTCCGACGGCCGTGTCCGACCATGTCGAGACGGGCAGCGGACACGGGCCGTGTCCAACCGTGTCGGGCAGGGGGGCCGTGTCAGGACCATGTCCGCTGCCCGTGTCCGACCATGTTGACACAGGCAGCGCTGCCCGTGTCCAACCGTGTCGACATGGCCGGGAGCAGGACACGCCGTGGGCCGATGGCTTCGATGATTGTACAGTATCACCAGCGATTTCCTTCACTTCGATCCAAAGCAGCAGTTCTCCATAACACAAGCTAATGGCTGTTAGCCGCTGGCCTCTGTTAGCATGGCTAACGGCTGTTAGCTTCTGGGTCTTTCACGTCTGAGACCCAGAAGTGACTACACGCTAGCGCTATTAGCCACTAGCCTGTGTTAGCATGGCTAACAGCTGTTAGCTTTGCCGAGGTCCGGAAGTGACTATTTGTTTTCTGATTAAAGCCTCGTTGTCCGAGTGAAATATTTTGCTGTTTTTTTCTTCAGTATCCGAAATTTTCGTTGTCAGAAGAGTTTGTTGTCCGAGATACCACTGTATCTGACTTTTGGTGGTTAATGAATGTGTAAATGAATGAATTACTGCTGCAATAAAATAATATAAACAAGGGTAGTAATAAAGGTCTCTCATCTTTGTTAATTTATCTTATTTCTTGACTTACACTTATTTCTTTTGTTTATTTTTATCATTTATTATTTACATATTTAATTAAATCTTTTTGATTAAATATGCAATAAAATTGCTAAAATGTAAAATTGCTTTTATTTCTGTTCACATTTATTCCCTCATATTAATGCAGAAACAGACAGACTATTAGTTAACCTTCAACAGAATTCACAGATAGATAGAACTCATCTTGCAAAAGCAGATAAACTCTATAGTACATTTGATTTCAGGCAGAAGCACAGTGTTAGGTAGTTGCAGCCCAAAAATAAGCCAGTACAAAACTATTAATGTGGCTCTAAATGCCAAAACATTGAAACTAAGAATAATACATTCTACATTAATAATTAAAGCAAAGAGTAGACCAATAAAAAATACAAAAGAAATAAAATAGATAAAACATTTGAACTCTGCTACCCAGAGCATAGCTATTGAAAGGATGTTGTGTCACACCTGAAAATGACAAATGGACTGCATTAACAGTGTTTTTCTAGTCTGATGGCAACCAAAGCCCTTTACAATATTTTACATTTATCCGATCTTACACACACAAACACACCCGGGGAAGAGCCACCAGTATTTGTAGCTCAAACATTCTTAAGCGAATGTACAGGAGATGGGGATTGAACTACCAACCCATTAGTCTCTGAACAACCTACTCTATGGCACCTGCTGAGGCAAAGGTCCTCAACCCATGCAGACATGGCACTCGCATCCGTCCATCCTGAGACGTGTGGGGAGACATGTCCAGCTGTGTCCATTCACACTTACAGGTGTGTGTTACCTCGTCAAGTCTGGTCATATTTTGAAGGTTCCTGCTCTGTGTACAAATAAGCCAGCTCCTGAACATACATATTCATTTCAAGTTGAAATGTGTGGCTTTGTAATATTTTATGCCAGTTTAACACACTTCAACATGTTTATAGATCACTGCTTTTTACAAACTCTCAGTATTCACATATTTCCACATAAAAGGAAGAAAGTTGAGAAGGCAGTGTCATTCAGGTGACCAACAGCAAGGCACACACACTTTCATGTTATTGCAATGCTGCATGACAGCTCATGTGAGCTGAGCAGGCAGCCCTTAAGTGCCTATTTGGTTATGGAAAGATACAGCCGAGTATATGACGTTGTAGAACTACTACGTGCTCTGACTACAAGAACGTAGAACAGACCACCTGTGAATGCTTCCTGGCTAATTAAGTAGGAATGCATATTGCACTGCATTCTGGGGTCATTCCTATCTTGCAATAGAGCTGTCCACAGGTGATTAAAATTTGTCTAGATTTGTCAGGATGGATGTTCGTGCAAAATCTGAGCAGGACCTTTGAGCATACATCCATGGCTGTACTTCACACAAACACCAATCAGTGTCCACAGAACAATTGTGACTGATTTAAGAGTGTTTGTTTTGGCAGCCATTCGTCTCATCTGCTAGATGAGGGTGTCATTTTGCTTAAACAGGACCGTAGTGTTATGATTGCTCCTGGCTGAATTCTCACATCATGCCCCTTCATTAATGTGAGTGAAGAAATAAAAGCAGAAATACTTAATTGAGTAAACAAAAATAAATAAATAATAAAGAAGAAAGAAATGTAAACAGATAAGAGAAGCTGGGCCAAAGGAAAATATGCTGCCTGTCCAAAGAAAAGTCAGCAGCTGCATTTAACTAAGAAAATAGATAAGAGCATTCCTTTGCATAATTTCAGAATTCATTAATATGTTTCAGCTGCAACAAATGACTTAACCCTCAATGATGCAGTGAGTAACTTCTCATTTCTGTCTTTTTTCTTTCCTGATAGCACTGCCATGGTCTTAGATGTTAATGATAGGATTCATGCGGCTCAAATATTAACAGTGGTTCAGAGAGCTTGAGGCATAGGATTGGCCTCCTCAGAATCCAGACCTGAACCCCACTGAGAATCTTTATGATATGTTGGAGAAGGCTTTACCCCAGTGGTGCTCACACTTTTTCATCATGTGAGCTACTTATGAAATTACCAAGTCAAAATGATCCACCTACTGGAAATTTGACTGGACTGGTGAAGTGCGTGCTCCCGCCACGTTCATACATTTGCTTCATAAGTTAACTGAAGTGTATTTAGACCATTTTACTCCAGAATGCAAAATAAAAACTTTCAGCAGATTTTTTTTAAGGTGACTGAAAGACTGGGGAGCATACATTTAATGACTGAGCCTGATGAGGGATCACACAGATTACATGATTTGTCAAAACACATGAATGCATCAAACTCTGGCAATAGTGACCATGTCTATTAAAGTGACACTTTAAAGCAGGGGTCTCAAAGTCATGCCACGGAGGGCCAAGATTCTGCAGGTTTTCTATCCAAACAGTCACTAAAGCAGGTGATTTCACTGATCAGTAGGGACGGGCCGTTTGAAACGGACGCTTCGGCGCTTGTTTCACCTTCGTGAAGCACGGCGGTTTTCTGCGGTTCGGCACAATGTTTCGGGGCGTGTATCAAATGCCGTGATCACGTGATTGACGTCCGAAGCGCCGAATGCTTTGTTTGATCGAACCACGGTTCAGACGTGACTCTGTTTGAACAGTTGGGCGCGC
>JAQQAE010018835.1:0-11087 GCA_029823295.1 Pseudamia nigra | reverse complement strand
ACAAACCTCTCTTATCTTTTTAAATGGGTGAACTTGCACATTTTTACATTGCCCAATACTTATTGGCCCCACTGTAATCAGGTTGCTCTGATTTTGACTGCATAAAATTAAGCATCATTTTTTAATTAAATTTTTCTAATAATTGTAAAGCAGTGGTGATGGAATGCAAATCTTTTGTACAATTTTTGACAAAAATTAACATGGCAAGGCAAATTATGCCTTGAGTCAGAGCAAAGATTAACTGAAAAATCTACAAAAAAAGCACGACATGGTTTCCATGCAGCAAAGGAGATGAAGTTAAACATCAATCCTATCAACAAATAGCTTCAAAACAACAAAAGTATGTTCATATTTACCTATTTCATTTTGCTTAGGACTTAAGCATCAGCAGAATGAAGATACACCACTAATTATACGGTACAGTATTTTTGGTTACTTGTTTGGAAAAAGTGATCCAACATTTTTTCCTCCTCTTTATTACATGCCTGAATTTTTTTTTAAAATCCTATTTGAGATTTCTAATAGAGGAGCTATTGATAAATGTCATTTGTCTTTCCATCATTTTCTCACTGTTAGTGTGTTCATTTCCACTCTGCTACCACAGTAGTGGCACCAGCACTTCACAGTGGAAACATAAATTCACTGCTGAATTAACCTGTAAGTTGTCTGATGTTGTCTGGACAGACCAGCAGTGGAGTATGGCAGTACAGCCATAATAAAGTGGAAAGAGAATAAATAAGTGGAGTAAAACTTACTGTAACCATTATCCTCCTCCTTTGTTCCATCAATGGTTCCGTCTGCCTGTAGTTGCAGGTGGAAACCTTGTCGGCTGTACAGCTTCGTCACAATCCCCTTTAGCTGGGGCTCTGTGGAGAGGGCAGACAGTGACAGAGACACAACATGAGACAACAGACTGTTTAGAAACCTCTGTAGCGCAACTTAACCCTCAGGTGACCTAATGGCCACCCACGGCACAGTCAGAAAGCTTTCAAATTTTCCGTTATTTGCAAAATCATCTGGAAATTCTTCTTTTTCAACAACAACTATTCAACTTTATGATGCTAACTGCTAAAATTACTCAAAAATAATATTGGAGAGTCAGGAACCACACGAAGTCTTATGCCTAGGTCTTTCAGGATTAATGTCATTTATGGTTTTATAACAACATTATGATGCTTGTTATTAATTTGGAGCTATATGAGTCTTAAAGTGTTCTCAGCTTTAAAATGATTTGAACTGATGGCTGGAATCACGTCACCAATATCTTGCATGAAGCTGTCTGCTGATTCTGTACAGTAGGAAAATTATAACATTTATAACTGTTCAATTACATACTGTACAAATGGAGAAATACATCTCAAAATGTCAAAAGTGTGAATTATGTTATGTGAAGTTTGTTTTACATGAAATGCACAATTACACACAGACTAATACTATTTAAGGTGAAAACTGAACAGAATTACTACTTTTAGTTTTAGCTTCCTGCTCTCTGTGAACTTTGGAAACTGCCACCTTCTTCTCACTGACTAAAACCAGTCCATTTGGCTTTGAAAAATAAAAACAAAACTAAGAAACTGCATTGTTGGGAATAAATACTATTTAATTTAGAGGTGGCGTTGTCCAGGTCAGTCTCTCTGCTGTGAATTGTCAAGTGGGAGAAGTGACTTTAGTTTAAATTTTTTTTGTGGAATGTATGTAGATTATAAACAATGAAAATGTATCTGTGATTTCTGCATACTACAGTAAAGTAAATACTGTCATTGTTTTCTGCTTTTAATTTAATTTTGATTTATTTCCCAAGGACGTTTCTTGCAACATTTTTGACAGAAGCGTTTTTCCCCCAGAGATTTTCAAATATCTGGCATTTTACAATGAGGACACAACAGGACATGGAGCTGTGGAATTTGAAAGACTGTTTCTCGTCCGTTTTACATAGCCACACAGAAAAACTAGTAGTTTTGAAAGACAATACTTTAAAGTGGAAGCATTTACTTTTGAAGTGTCTGGGAAGGCAGTCTACATTACATCAGTCTAATGTTTGATGAGCGTTGAGTGCTCTCCATTCCCTGGTTCCTGTCCCTAGTGGAGTGTCCTTCACTGTGGTTTACCACACCATTCCTCTCACTTTCCTATCAATACTGACAAATAATACTGCTTTTGTTGCATACAAAGCTTTCTCAACTTGTTTACTCAAAATGTTCTCATGATTTTGTGAAATTTTATTTTCAGTGTGAAACTGTAAGTCCTAGAAAAAATATTGCAGTTTGAAGATATATTAGATTTTTATGTTTGCTTTTGCACATGGATATTTAGTGATATGGTATGTGCACTGCAAAATTTATACAAAATGTGCAGAACAGCTGCAAAAATAAATAACATATCCTCAAAGGGGGTCATAAAGAAATTATATAACTTGTTTCCTGGAAATGAAAAGAAAGCACTGGTTAAAGCTGAGTTTATAACAAGAAGACAACTACAAGAGTTAATAAATGAAATACATATTATAAATAAAACACAGGGCAGTGGTGACACATGATGACAACAAGCAGCTGATAAAACTGACAAAAAGTAAATGTTGGACTTGGAAGAAGGTGTGATCAGTAGGAAATGCATTAATGTCACTTCAGCACCACATTGATCAGGTCAATGGTTTATCCATCAGAATCTCCACACGTGCAATAGTGGATGGTGGATGAATAGCAGATGACGAGCCAACCGCACTTTGACAGAAAGATCTGTGGTTGTGGTAAAAATCATTCTAGTGTAATGTATTTCTTATCAACAAAAAAGTTATTTATTATTTAATAAGGCTGTCTAATAAACATTCCTTATCTTGATTGATTGACTGCTCAACTGTATTTGTCTGTTTCCCTGACGACTTGATAGGAAGTATTTAATCAATAAATAAGTTAAATAAAGTTTAAATGGTCAGTGCCCTGGAGTTTTATAACAATTACCATTTCCTTCAAGTATCAGTTTAATAAATCCACAGCCTTAAGTAAAGTTCATACCACAATGCTCTCACAATTATTGCGTTTTTAATCATTACAGGAAAATACAGCAGCCACAATACATAGAGTTGTACTGATATTGATGTGATCCCCTAAAACAGATGAAGTTACTGATCATAAGGATAAGAGCCTGACAGTGTACAACAGACCTGGACGCCTTCTTCTCCTTTTCTTGGAACCAAAGAGTTTGACCCTGGAGAAAACATTCAGTCGGCTGGGTTTTTCACAGCCTCCTTTGGTTTTACTGGGGCTGCTAACGCAGCGGCAGGCATTAGACTTCTCCCGCTCCCTCGCCTGCCTTTTTTGCCTAATGAGGGAGCTGGCGATAGCTGCAGCCATGGCCAGTTTGGCAGCGGTGTGGAAAAACTTCCGGAGTGTAAAAAATCACCCCTTCTGAATCCAGAAAACTGGATTGTGTAAGAAAATGTCCAGACGCGGTGATAACAGTCTCAGTCAACTACAGCGATGTGTTAATCAACAAAGAACTGAAGCTCAGAAGACGATTAAACAGTCCCGTGATGCTGTGCAGCCAGTTAGATAATGACTCAATGAATCATTTTTATGGATTTGCGTTATTCAAAAAAGTGTCCATTGTATCTCCGAGAAAAAAGTGCACCCTGATATAAAAAAAAGAAGCACAGGTTCCACCGTGAAGCTGCACAAAGACTTTCACTACAGCACATTGCATGTTTTTCAGTTGTATCATTTTCTTGGCATCACAACTAATACGCACAAAGCCACTCTGTGTTACCGGTTTTGCATCATTCCACTGAACTACATGGTCGTGCACATGGTGAGTCGTGAATGAAGCTTAACGCGAAGCCACGGGCTGGAAACACCTGTTGGCAGACGCCGAGCTCCTTAAAGCTGCTGCTGTGAGGAATGGACTCAAACCGCGCCGTCAGCGCATCACTGAGGGAACCCCATTTGTTTCTCTCTCTTTTGTTGAAGGAAGGCAGCGCGAGGTAAAAGCAGGAGACGCCTCATTGTGGATGGAGTATCCGAGTACTTCGCAAGCACAAACTCAGCTTTGCTGCTGAGAGCGTCCCACCTCCCTGAGCAGCAGGAAGGAGGGTGAAGACAACGAGTCTAACAAGGGAGACACTGACCCCGTCAGTATCCACTGACAAGACGAACCCCTCCATGTGGCTGTGCTCATCCAGGACAGAACATGCATTACCAGAAAATAAATACAGTATGTAGGGGACGGGACGTGACAAAAATGGGAGGAGGAGAAAACGTATATTAGTATTTATTCATTCCTTGCTATATTTAAGTAAATCTTTTTCACTCTCACGAGGGCAACAGAGTATCATAAATTTAGCTTAGTTTTTATTCTTTCATTTACAACTGAACTAAAAGTCACCGAACTAGAATCACTGACATAATTTCCTGGCTCTCATACAAAATCCGTCACTTTCATCCGACTGTAAAATAATCAAATGACGCTGTTGATGCTACGCAGCACTTTTCTCTCATCTACCAGCAGTGATGGTGTTAATCCATAATGAATAAGTAGTTATTTTTACCAATTAAATCAGATGCAGCCTAAACAAAGCATGCCTGTATAATGTGTTCATGAAATATTTCTGTCTAAAACAGGAAAATGCTGCTTTTGACTCTATCAACTTTGAACCCATTCAGTTTTGTTATTTGCATATCGGGGCTGTCTTTTCGAGCAATCTGCTTTATCCTGGATGCGTACATTTTACAGCCTAACCTATGGTGCCATCTACAGTCCTCAAGCAAAACTGCCCTTAGTCTTATTACTGATTTCACCTAATAAAAAATGGCAGTGACAAACCCCAACAGTATGCATTTAGTCGTGACTGAGGTGGCCTGTAAGTCTATAATCTGTTTAACTGGAGCACAGTAAATATTATAATACCTCAACTAATTTAAGTTAAATGGAGAACTAAGCGGCACCACGGCTAAAACACGACCATTCTACATTTGTTACCACGAATAAACATGTACTGTAAAACAAACAAACAAACAAAAAACGTTCAGGCAGAACAGTCAAGATAAATGCCTTGAAAACGCGCTCTGTATTTCAGCACCACGGACAGCGCCAGAGCCTTTAATTGGGACTGAAATCCACGGACTTTACAGAATATTTAATTAAACTACACCCTTTTAAAATGTTTAAGAGGAAGTCTTCTTTTGTGGCAATAATAAAAATCCTGGCACAACAAACAGAAAACAGACAGAAAGTACAACAGCAGCCTACCTGAAACAGATTTCCTCAGTGGGAAAGTCATTATTCTCTAAACGGAAGCCAAAGCAGCGCCGTGTGTACTTGGAGTCCGTGATGAAGTGAAGTGAAGGCGACTTATCTACATTCAGCAAAGTTCAAACCATTGTCAGACAACTGTCAGAGGCGTAGTGGAGGAAAAAGCATCGAGGCGTGGCCATCAACAGGAAGATCATTACAGGACATTAGCGACATGCCATTATGAGTCCTAAAATGCTCATTAAACATTCATTTAGAGGTCTTGTTGATCCGGCAAACAGGCGTGTGTTCATTGTATTGGTGTGCTCGGAGGGGCCAGATTAAAGAAAAGTGGTCGAAATTGCAGGCTGAGACTGGACTTCCTTCTCCGGTCAGAGAAGACGTGGCTCTCATGTTACAAAAATGATGTAAAATGACCCGATAATGCGTTGGCTAAACCAGTTACACGGGCTCTCCACTTCCCACTGAAATATATCGATGCACAATCAACTGAGACAACAGGCAAAGTGTTTTTTAAAAGAAGCAGTTCTCTCTGCTGTGGGACTGCAGCGGTAGAGCAAGGAAATCATGGAATTTCACTTCAAATTTACTGTTAATTAGAAGTTCAGTCTATAAATGTGAAACTTTTTTTCTATTTCTTTTTCATATGGTAAGTGTGTTTAAGTGTTTGGCTCTTGGTGGAACTGAATCCATACTACCTATAAGTAAAAGAAAATTTGTTAATGGGCTGTTTGTAATGAGCGAAGTCAGGAAGAATAATGCGCTTGCCCTTATTGACCATACAGTTTTTATCCACTAGATGGCGTAATCGCACTGTCTCTGAAGAGCAGCCTTTGCACCTAAAAAAGACGGTACGTGAGCTACCAGACAATTTTGAAGGATAAAAATAAGACACAATCGGCTATTTTTATCTTGACTCTTTGCAGTTGAAGGCTGCACACAGAAGATTTTTTAAATAAATAATTTACACATGTGACTCACAATTGTTTTCATCTTCATTTGAAAAATAGAAATTATCTAGGCCAGTGTTTCCTAAAATAGATTTGATTGGGACCTCAACTCAAACAGTCAAATAACAAATTTTTAGTTTAGCATGTTTAGTCTTTTTCATTATTATTATTTAAATGTAAAATATAATAAAACCTACGAGAATGAATATTGAACTTGTTTTGTTAATTTTCATTTTATGTTGTAGACATTGGCATAGAATGCTAAAGAATAAAATAATGAAAACATTTTACAAGAATAAACAAAATATCCATAAAATGGGTGAAATGTAAACAAAATAATCAAGACAATGAACACAAAAACAACTGGAGCACATTCAGAGAGTGCATACCTCCACCAAGGCTGTTCTTCATCCAAATTGTTATTTTTTTTTACTAGCCAAGGAGGTTAGGTGATCGTGTTGGTTTGTCTTTTTGTTTGACTCTTCGCAGGGTTACACAAAAACAACTGGATGGATTTAGCTGAAAAGGTAGCCCTTGGGCCAAGGATGAACCCATTAGATATTTGTGATTATTGGTGCAATTTTTTGTTAATATTAGTAAAAATGTGAAAAATTGTCCTTCTTGCAGTGTTAAAGAAAGTGAAAAATTGGTCCAGAATCTGCTTCCTGATCCAGATCACCTCCAGTATCTAATGGGTTTATCCTTGGCCCAAGGTCTACATCTGGAGGAAATTTCAGCAAAATCCGTCCAGTAGTTTTTGTGTAATCCTGCTAATAAACAGACAAACAAGCATGAATACATAACCTCCTTGGTGGAGGTAGTAATACATTTCCACACACAATGCAAAGGCAGCTTAAGGGATTGGGACTAAAGAGCTGTGCAGCCATAAGAAAACCACTTATCAGTGAGGCTAATCAGAAAAAAAAAGCTTCAGTTTGCTAGGGAGCATAATATTTTGTTGTTCTGACTTTAGCTTTGATTATGACACACATTTGCTGTGGCATTGATTCAATAAGCTTCTGCAATGTCTCAACATTTATTTACGTCCAGAGTCACATTCATTTTTTGCCGAGATCTTGAATTGATGATGTTAGAGTCGGACACTGTGTAAAGTCTTCAACAGGACATGAAAGGAAATGCTTTTACTTTCACTATTAAACATAATCCTGAGTTTTACTGTTGTTTTATTTTTTTACAATTTGATTTCATCACATGTTTAAGTGATTACCGGTCATGATCATTCAAGATTTTTTTCCAACCACATTTTTTTCTTCAAAGATGATGGTTCACCACTATCCTTATATCACTGGCTGCCAGCTGAAACACAATCACCCATGCAGAAATTATCCAATGGGAGGCTCGTACCTATTTGCTTAGTTAAATTCAGGTGGTGATCTTTTTTTGGCCAGGCTGTGTATGTACAGACAGACCATTTTCAGATGTATATCATGTTTTAGTTCACCAACAGAATGATGTCGTCTGAACTTGTGGCTGTAAAGTTAAATGTTCTAAGTCATTCCATGCCTGTGCTTAAGAAAAAGTGAAAAAGAGTGAATGTCACATAGGGCTAATGCCAAATGCTTCAAAATTTAGCATAGCAAATGTAATACAAAAGTAGCCATAACTTGTTTCTGAAATAATATTTATTCAAACGTTATAGCACTGTGTATACTAACACACTACTCAACATTGTTGAACACACTTCTCATGTCTTGCTAACTGCTGAGGTACCCACTGCGCACATACTTTCAGGTCTTCTGCATAGCATGGTGACCACAGCCAGTTGTGCAACTGGCTTACTGGTCGTGACTTATCTGTTTCTGCAAATCACCCTGAATGGCCTACACTCCCAGTCAAAAGTCTTCTCCTTCAGTGTTTTTTTTTTGTTTGTTTTTATTATTTTCAATACTGTGCATTAATACTGATGGCATTCAAACTAAAAAAATGTGAATTACATAGTAATCAAAAACTGCTAAGCAACCCAGAACACGTTTTATTTTTTAGATTGTCCAAAGTAGATATATTTGGCTTTCATGTCAGCTTTGCACACTCATGGCATTCTCTCAATCGATTCCCAAGATACTCAGTGGTTTTCAATTCACAAATATGCCTTGTCAAGAGCTAATTTGTGCCATTTTTTAACTCCTACATGTGCTTCAGACCAGCAGTTGTCAGAAGCAAAGGGTGGGTTTTGGTGACTAAACTTGGCGACACATTCAGAGTTCTTCAGATTTTTCTGGTTGATTGACTTTTATTTTGTAAAGGAATGATGCACTGTCTTTTCTCTTGTTTCTTGACATACAGTAATATGGATTTGTACAGTAGTTGTAGTAGCACTAAAAGGGATACTTCCTCTGTACCTCTGCACAAGGCAACTGATGGTCTAAAGCACATTCTGGAGGCAAGAAATGGTGCAAATTAACTCACATCATTTGAAAACCATTCCAGGTGACTACCTCATGAATCTGATGAGAGAATGAAAGGGTACAAAGCTGTGATTAAAGCTAAATGTGGCTACTTTGGAAAATCTAAAATATAAACCATGTTCTGGGTTGTTGAACACTTTTTTCCAAACGTGTTCTTTTACAGTTTGGATTTCTTCAGTTTTAATGTACATCATCATCATGTGTTTAATGTCTGCTGTACCCTTCCCAGGGTGTTGGACTGTCTGTTGGAATCACATAGCCTCTCCCTCCAAGCGTCCCTGTCATCTGCCATGTCTATGGTGAGGTTCCAGGTTCGCAAGTCTTCCCTGATGGTTTTCATTCCATGTCTTTTTTGTCACTCCCACTTGTGCTTTTCCTTTATTTCCTACTACCTCTACCTGTTGACAGCTATTGATGCACTCCTGTGTACATGGCCTGCCCAGCGCTAACTGTGTTGTCTTGTGATGGGGTCAATGTGAGCAATACCCAGTCTTTCATAGAGGGATGCTGTGCTGACATGGTCCTCTACCTTCATGCCACATCCATATCCATCTGAGCATTGGTTTATTGTTTCATTTTAGGCATGAGCGATCATGTCTTATGGGTGCCCAGTACTCGCTGGCGTACAGCATTACACTGCACAAGCACGCTGAGTAAATCCCTCCTCGTGTTTTGAGCGAGATGGATCTATTGGTGAGGATGGGGAGGAGTTCCCTGAACTTACCCAATGCGCTCCTGCACCTTTCCATGCTGGCAGCGCAGCACAAACGGTGTCACCGAGATAACAGAACGTGTCAGCTGTACCGAGCTGGTGACCATCCACTGTCACATGTAGGAGAGGACGTCCATCAATGGGCCTGGATGTACCACAGCAGCAAGAGCATCTAGTATGATGGGTCATCTGTCAGCCTGCTACTAATACCACTGCAGGATTTATGTATCCAGTGTGAACATCCCTTGCAAAGGAGGGAGTTTCTACCTACGCCCTTCCTGCATACTTCACAGGGCCACTTTTCAGAATCAATAAGTACATTCAAATCTTTGCCACTGTACAACACCTTGGTCTTCTTCACTCTCAGTCCCTTGCTCTCAAGATTGCTCTTCCATGCAGTGGTTCTAGTGGTCAATTCCTCAATTGAGACCGCCATGATGATGAGATCGTTTGCATATAACAATTCCCAGGGAAGGTCAGTGCAGAACTCATTGGATAGAGTTTCCAGAACAACTGTAAAAAGAAGAGGACCGTGAACTGATCCTTGATGTACTCAAACTTTAACATCGAAGGCCTCACTGTACGAGTCCCCCACTCTGACCTTGCTTTTGGCATGCTTGTACATAGATTGGACCACTCTCACCAACCATTCCTCCGCTCCTGTCCTCTTCATTGACCACCACAGTACTTCCCTTGGGACACGGTCGAATGCCTTTTTCAGATGAGTGAAAAAGAAATAGAGTTTTGTTCTCATCCAGGTGCTTCTCCTGTAACTGGTGCAAGATGAAGATTGCGTCAATAGTATTTTGTCCCACTGCAATGTTGTTGTTCAGCAGGTGTGTGAGAGGTGTAGTGCAACATGCACCTCAGCACTTCAGCATCTCAGCTGCAATGCCTGATGGTCCAGCAGCTGCAATGTGAAAATAATAAAAACAAAGAAAAACTGATGGACAACGTGTCTCCAAACTTTGGGCTGGTGGTTTGTTTCATGGCATGTACATGTTCGTGTTGCTTTTGGTACAAGCCTCATATAACTGCTATAGCTTTAGTGGGTTATTGTAAAATGGATCTGTCCTCCTTTCTTGATATTGTAACCTTGTGGAACCACAGCAGTAATAAAAATGTTACTGTAGAGCAGAAATACCACCCCCTGATGCGCGTTGAAAAAATTGCATTGATACAACCTGATTTGCACTGTAGTAAACATTGTCCCTGGCACTGTCCAATACCCCACCTTTTCCCTGGGCAAACACACAGACAGATCCATATACCAACAAAAGCAGATCCCTGGTTTTCCGTCAATTGTCCTACCTCTGATAAACCAAGGCCATCAGTCAAGCAGACAATGTGGCCCTTCAGGAGGGTTGGCTGGGATTATCGCTAACAGTTGGATTTCATTGTACAACAGTGACACTAATCAAACACATAAGATGATGCTAAAAAAAAGTGTAAATGTGTGTAGACCTGATAATGTCGATCCCTCTTTTAGTGCTGTTTTGCATTACTGGATGCTCCTATGATGGAAAGTAAAAAATGCAGACGGTAGCACAAGTGCACGCAGTATAAGCACATGGTAAGATAAGTAAATGGCAGAGACATGTTTTTAATAAAAATACATTAGGAGCAGATGCAACTTTCCAGTTAGACAAAATAAAAAAACACTGTTTTACTAAAAAAAAATATGGCAACTGGTGACTCATCGAGGGTGTACCCTGCCTTCGCCCAAGTCAGCTAGGATAGGCTCCAGCACCCCCC
>JAQQAE010018834.1:0-11088 GCA_029823295.1 Pseudamia nigra | reverse complement strand
CCCACAGTGCTCTTCATTGATGACTGCAAACCACCGTGTTACTGATGAACACTTTCCTTTACTTGAATTTTGCCTGTATATTCACATGTATCTGACTCTGTAGTAGCAGATAGATCCGTCTGTGGAAAAGGGTTTCTTTTTGTGTGTTTTCTGGTTGATTGCTTGCTATTCCACGTGTACATTTTGTAAGCTTCCTTCTTCTTTCCTGAGCTGTGGAGAGTTCAAACTCCTTCCTCTTTGTTTTATACTCTATTTAATAGTCTATTTATTTTGTACTTTTATTTATTTATCCTGATAAACACTGAGCTGGGATTATAATTGAAGTCTGTTCTCTCATTTGAATAATAAAACTGAATAAACTCTAATGTTTCTGGTCTGTGTGGGATCATTTAAACATGTCTCCTCGTGTTGACGCACAGATACTTAGAATGGGCAGGTTGCACTGACTCACAATACCTAGATGGGGGATGGGGGTGATTTGTTCCCCTCAATATTTGTAAAATGAGTTCTACCAAAAAAATTGGTAGAAGGCTGGCCTGGGAACACCTCAGGGTCCCCCCAGAAGAGCTGGATGAAGTAGCTGGGGAGAGAGAAGTCTGGGCTTCCCTGCTAAAGCTGCTGCCTATGTGACCCGACCCCTCAGAGAAGCGGTAGAAGATGGATGGACAGTCCATCAGAATGAACAAAATAAGCTAAAATTGACTGCTTTACTCATGTTACCTTCATTTGGTCAATTATTTGGTTTTATTCACTTTTTTGTTTTTTTCTTCATTATTTTGTTAAATCTGTTGTCAATTTTCTTTTTTCATTTTCTTGATCAAATGTATTCATTTTCATTACTATTGTTTTTCTTGATTAATTTGTTCATTTTGTTATTGTGCATGGTTATTTTTGCATGGTTGTTTTTTGTATTTTGCTTGTTTATCCTCATTTTTTTATTTTATTCATCGTTTACTCATTTATTACTTTGTTCATTCTTTTGCTCATTTTATTCATTATTTTGTTCATTTTTGACTCAATTTCTTGATTATTTTGTCTTTTTTTTGGCTCATTTTATTATTTTGTGCACTTTTTATTTATGTTATTGATTATTTTAATTTTTACTCATTTTACTGATTATTTGGTTTTTGTTTTTACTGATTATTTTGTCCATTTTGTACTTATTTTATTGATTATTTTGTTCATTTTTTTTGCTCATTTTATTGATTATTTTGTTCATTTTGTTGCTCATTTTATTGATTTCCCCCCCCTCCCCAATGTTCAAGTAAAATCTATGCACTTGTCTCAGATTATAGAAATGAGGGTCTCTGCATCAGACATTCCGGTTCAGTCAAACACTCTGTCCAGACCTGCATTGGCATCTGCATCTATCCAGTTTTCATCTTTAAGTGTGTCTGTTCACACCTGTTGTTACGGACACGTCTCACCTGACTCCTCTGATTAGATCTCATTTGTCTTGAATCACACTGTATTTCATTGAAATTTACAGTAATTTTAAAAAATTAAGGCAAAAATAAAGCAAAATGCAATAAGACACTCAGTAGTTTGACCTATAATTAAACATAAGATGCAAAAGGTAGAAAATAGTGAGTCAAATCAATAAATGTGAACAAAACCAGAAGAAAAACAAAGTAAATCAGCTGCAAATGGATCATATTTTTTTATATACATTTTCAAACAGGAATAAAATATAATTATGATTTTATTTCACCTGATGGACATAATTTAACCATTTTCAGCCTCTACCTCCAATAGAATATGTGGCATTATTTGCTACCATAAGCACAAAAATGTCAAAAAGTTTTTAATACTTCATGTATAAAAGGGCTAAATGAAAATGAGTTCACTGTTCTGTCAGTGCCATGGATACCATCATGTAAATGCCTTGCTACACGGTCTGTGTCGTTCGTAGTGCCCGCAGTGCTCCTCACATTAGCATCTGAGCGTCTACAGCTCAGTGTTCTTTGTTTCGATGGTTCTGGACACATCACTCATCCTTTGGCAGACTCTGACTCTGTGACTCATATTTTGCAATTCTACTGTATTTAGCTCGCAAACTCTTGGTTTAACATTTTATTCAGCAAGAATATGGTTAATTTAAATTAAAACTTGTGGTCAGTTTATCAAGATGAAGCCTAATTAGAGAGTTCATCTGATGATTATTGAACATCTGCACAGTCAGTGTCTGCTTCTTGAATTTAACGCCATCTGTACAGACGAGGCATAGTTTACAGACATACTCACACAATTAACATGCTGTAATCACATACATGAGTCAGTCTGCATCACAGTGGCAGTGTCGTTTCAAACTGTAACTGTGGATGATCATTTCCTTCATAAAATCATGGAAATCATAAGCAGAGCTTCCCTCTATCACAGGGCAGAGAAGTTCACACTACCCTGCCAATTCTTGATTCCGATTGGTTGTTGAGTGATTGACAAGTGCAGCTCTGTTCTGAAGCGTAAAATGCCTCAAAATGTGAAAAGATCCAGGGTTTGAAAGGAAACACGGTGCTGCCTTCACACAGACACAGGCCCTAAAACTGCTGCTTCTGATGCCGCTCATGGTCTTTGAGGACGGACGACGCTGGCTTTGTGACGTCACCAAAACACTTTACAAATAAAGATTGATTGATTGATTGATTGAACTGTGTACTGCGCCACGTGCAGACTGTCGACACTGGTAAAGCAGTAGCTTTATGAGGCGAGAACTTCAAACCACACGCTGTCTCTGCAGAAACAAGTCAGCCTAGTTTCAAAGTCATGTTCAGATCGACACTGTTTTTCCTGCCTTTTATTTATTTCCTTACACTTCTCTGCTTTTTCATTGTTTCCGAGCAGAGCAGATAGTCGCTCTACGCTGGCGATGGATGGTTATTTTACCTGAACAGGTGTTGTGGCGTTATTGTCACTCACTCTGGAATCAGTGAGCGTTCAGGAGCCTTTCTACCGTCAATGCTGACATCGGCAACATTTCATTGAAGTGAACAAAAAACAGTGACTGCAGATGTTTTAAATGTTGTACATCATTTTTACATTGTTGCATCTGTTGTCATTTTGTTGAATTTGTGTTGAATTTTTCAATGCAACATACTTTCTTTTGTTTTCAAAAGAAAATATGTTGCATCTTTAACCCTTCTATTATCTTCACTTGTGGGTGTTAAATGGTGGATATCTTACTACACCCGCCACCGCCCTGACAGGTGCTAGTATATGTTTACTTCTTTACACGTACTTGAGCAGTTTTTCCCATGAGATGTTTTGCAGAGAATTTTACACTTGCTCCAGGTGAAGAAAACAAGAAAAATCATCAATAAACATGAATAAAACTGAACCAAAAAAGAAGCAGAACTATCCACAAAGTAATTAAATAATGACAAAGTGAACAAAAATAACTAAACAGAATTGGAGAAAAAAGGAACAAAGTCATCACCGAAATTACAAAAATACTAATAAAATGAAGAAAATGAACAACATTGAAGAAAAGGATGAAAATTAATTTCATACTGAACAAAATAACCAAAAAAATGAGCAGAATATTTCAGAAAATGAAGCAAATGGAACAAAATTATGCCCAAAATGAACAAAAATCATCATTACAATCAACAAAACTGTGCAAAAAGAAGCATAACAATCCACAAAATGAACCAAATAAATCAACAAATTGAACAAAATAAAAAAAGAACAAGTTGAACAAAAATAATCAAGAAAATGAACAAATTTGAAGGAAAAATGAACAGTCATCCTGCAAAACGAACAAAGGAAACAACAAAATATAAAAAATAAAAATAAGCAAAAAGAAAGAAAATAGGTAAATGAGCAAAAATGTACAACATGATGAAGAAAGGGCAGAAAAAAGATTAAAACATAAATGAATAAAATAAACCACAAAAATTAACAAATCACCCAAAAAAAGATGAAATGAATCTGTTCCATGGTATAAAGTTACTCACTACCTCAAGTACTTTTATTGATGAGTACTTCTCATAAATAACACACCCCAGCTTCTCCTTGCAAATACATGAAAAAGGGTCAATTTGACCCGAATACCAGACAAGAGTCATTTTCATTGTTTATTGAACATCATTGGGATCCATCATATCGTTCATCTTTACCTTGTGTATTTTTAAATATTGCATCTTTTACGTTGTTTGCATATTGTTGAACCTTGCTTGGTTTTTATACTGTTGGCATCATTATGTCATTTCCATCTTGTATCTTTTAAGTCATTTTAATCCAGTTCTATTTAAAAATCATTGTGTCTTGTGACTGTACATAATTTTCATCTCACTATGTATTTAACCCTTTAACTGCCTGTTTAACGTGACTTCATGTGAACAACATAAGCAACAAAATGGAACAAAAAAATGAATTGACAAAAACAATAAAAAAGCAAATGTCAGATAGTTGGAGACAGTTTTATTGACCTGTGACTGTGTGGAGTGATCCAGTGTGTGATCAGGCTTTGGCAGATGCTGCAGTTTGACTGACACTAAACAAAGACGAGGAATGCTGCGGTTTCCAAACGGTGCCAGGATGTTTATGCTTCCACCTGCATATCCGCACAACGCTGCTGCATGGATTTAGTCTGTGCTACCACACACTAAAAAACATTCACAGTTCTTCACTACCTGTGTGGGAAACAGAAATGTGCAAAACACTCATCAGCTGTTCTCTGGTGGAAACAAAGAGGAATTTTATCAACTAATCCCGACTCTAACAAAGGTAGGGTCAGGACACACAGTGGGTCGTGGAGCCTTTAACTGTTTATGACTCATTCATCATTCAGATTCCTCCCATTAACCCTCTGGGACAGGGGTCCCGGTACCACCGTTCTGACTAAGAAGCAACCTGGGGACCACCGCTGTTCTCTATGAGGTTCTTTACTTATACGCACACACATACATACATATACAAAGTATACTTGTTACTTTATATATTTAACACAAGATAAGATAAGGCGAGACAAGACAGGATAAGACAAAATAAGATAAGACAGGATAAGATAAGGCAAAATAAGATAAGACAGGATAAGAAAAGACAAAATAAGATAAGACAGGATAAGATAAGACAAAATAAGATATGACAGGATAAGATAAGACAAAATAAGATAAGGTAAGATAAGATAAGATAAGATAAGATAAGATAAGATAAGATAAGATAGGATAAAATAAGACAGGGCAAGATAAGACAGGATAAGATGATAAGACAGGATAAGATAAGACAAGATAAGCTAAGATAAGATAAGACAAGGCAAGATAAGTTAAGATAAGATAAGATAACACAGGATAAGCTAAGATGAGATAAGATAAGCCAAGATAAGAGAATATGAGATAAGACAAGATGAGACAAGACAAGATAAAATAATACAGGGTAGGATAAGACAGGATAAGATAACATAAGGTAAGACAAAACAAGTAAAGATAAGATAAGATAATATATATACTGTTATTGTACATACAGTTACACACCCAGATCCCCCCATTGCAGTTTAAAAGTACTAAGAGTAGAAGTAATAAATAATAATCAAAAAATGTGAATAAATAGTAAATTGTAATGTCACACATAGTATCAGATTTCACCTCCTCTCTCCTTATGTGTATTAAAGTATCTCCCTACGTGTGTTAAAGTCATATAAACTGTCATATATTGTTTATTTTATCATTACTTGCCTCAGATTATAGAAATGAAGTGCTCTGCATCACACAGTGTGGTTCAGTCAAACACTCACATGCACCACTGTGTGGTTTACTCAGGGCTCTGCAACCTGTGGCTCCAGGGCCATACATGGTTCTTCAGCCGCTCTCCAGCAGCCCTTGCAGCTTTGCTAGTGGAAGTCACACATTGCAATACATCAAAATGAACAAAATAAAGACTAAATCAACAAAACGAAGAAAACATAAACCAAATAATAAACAAGATGAAGACAAAACTGTCTTCATTTGTTTTTGGACGGATACAGAGACACATTTCATGATGACTCAGCTGAAGGAGCTGAACATACTCCCCAAAATGAACAAAACAAATAATATTGAATAAAGTCAATGGACAAAAACAAGAAAATGAACAAAAATTACATTAACAAAATGAGCAAGCTAAGGCAAAACAGATCAAAACATTCCAGAAAAAGACAAAAAATGAAAAATGAAAGACAAAAACAAAAAGTAACCTAAAAAAAGAACAGAATTAATAAGTAAATGAAGAAAAACGAGAAAAATGAAGGAAAAATATGAACAAAAAATCTGAAAATTTTTACAAAATGCAAAAAAAAACTAAGAAATGGGAAAAATTTTAAAAAAGAACAAATATGCTGAAGCACCACATAAAATATTTAATAAAATGAACAAGTTTGAAACATCAGGAATGGCATGCTGCTCTCTGGTTTGATGCTGCTCGCACTCGGAGTGTTGCATTCACGGTCTGCAGGGATTTCTGATGGCAGTGTGTCTTTTCGGCTTTAGACTAACGGAAATCGACCTGCTCTACTTCTGCGATCACCTGAACCTCCCACTGCATCATTGCTGAATGATGCCGCATCACTGCATCATCACTGAATGAGAGCTTGTTTGAACTTTCTGAAGGACATTTTGCCTGCCATGAGTGAACCACCATGGTATCAAGATCTGGACAATTTGCATCGGGGAAGGATTCTTGACTTTCTATCAGAACTGATAACACACAATGCATCCATTGATCAATATGCACATTTCACATACACATACGTATTGTAATAGCTTCACGGACCACCACTGGGCTGCACACCAGTGGTTGAAACCCTGCTCTGGAGGGTTGGGTGGCTGGGGCCACACTGGCATTCATACCTATGAGTGATTTACAGCAGTCAATCAGCACATGAATACATGTTCATGAATGTGGGAAACTGGAGAATCTGGAGAAAAGCCATGTAGACACAGTTCATTATATTCATCATTTTGTTCATTTTATCTCTTTTTATCCATATTTGTTCATTTTGTTTGTTTGTTTTCTTGATTACTGTGTTTATTTGGGTTAAATATTCTTGATCATTGTGCAGTTTATGCTTATTTTCTTCTGTTTTTTCATTATTTTGTTCATTGTGTGTATGAAGCGCTTCTTTTCTTTTCTTCACCATATTAAATCAAGAGTAAGGAAAAAAGTGTAATCTTGGTGTTTACTGTATGTGGATTATTTAGTTTGGATGTTGTGTTCCAGAGGAGTTAGGGAAACATGACCCTAATCAAATCAAATTGATATTAAAGCGTGAGATAAAAGTTAGCATTGACCTCCCGGCGTGGAGCCAGATGTGTGGATTTCTGAAACAGTGATTTGCTTTTTAGTGACTCTTGTCTTGGGAAATGACAGCGGATTTTCTTCTCCCATGAACTCTGAGACACAGGGTTCACACGCCCACACTGGAACTGAAACCGAGGGGTTTCTACAAGTACAAACTAAAGAATCCTCCAGCTCTACCCGGGTCGGAAAAAGAGTTCATTTCATCTGTGACAAATAATGTGATTTGAATCAACTGATGTGACTTTAAAGAGGGTTAGTCCTTCAGGATTGAAGATGGACTGAGGATCACCAGGTTTTCCGGTGATTCTGAGCATTATGAGCAAAACATTTTAATTCTTTTCTGCAGTGTAGTGTGTGAAATCTCCAAATCACTTCCTGTTCTTCTTTAAAGAACATCGTTTTTAAGAAGTTCTTCTTTCTTGTACATTTGATGAAATACACAAAACAGGTCATTGCAAATGCCTGATAAAAATGTCAAGTCAGATCTATTTTAACCTTGTATTTTAAGTCAGAGAATTCTATTTTTGTCTGAAAACTGTGCTTCATTTCAAAGCTTCTGATGGACAGTTTCACATTTCTTCCACTGTCACAGTAGGTTTACATGATGCATAAAAATGCATCATTTTGTTAGTTTGACGAAAACAGGACTTTAAAATGACTTGTAAACTTTTTGGCTCAATTGAAATCAAAGTTTTAAAAGTCAGATGAACACAGACAGATCGTGTGATTAAAGTGGTTGAGTCCTGCATGTAGACAGACCAGTCAAGGGGACAAGGTTTTCCAAATCCTGACCTGGAAGTGGAACAGGATGTAAAAAGGTAAACAGAGGAGCTGAAACAGATGGTGGTGGCTGATTCATGAACTGAAAATTGGCACCAAATGGCACCAGAAAACTGGTGCCATTTGTTTTTGGACGGATACAGAGACACATTTCATGATGACTCAGCTGAAGGAGCTGAACATTGTAGATCATCCAGAAATGGACCAAAACTAACAAGATGAAACAGTGCATATCACAACAATACGTCGATTATAATCCCGTGCATGTGTACTGGAACAAAGACAACAGTCCAATTAAATATGCTGTGCATGTAAATGTACTGATATCTACATGTGTCTCTGTGACATGAGCCACTCTGAGGCAGATTTAAACCTGCAGTGGAAAAACAACAAGCAGATGCCTAAACCCACATCAGTGTGATTTGAACTGATTTGTCCGTGTAGCTCCTTCTGACCTTCACTGTGCTACTCCATCAGCATTCTCAGAACAAATACTGCATCTATACTTCTCTATCTCCACATGAAACTGTTCTGCCCCTCACAAACAGTCACTTCTGTTCTTAGTCTAGCTTCCACCACTTGCTGCCATATCTTCATCATGGCTCGTCAGCTCTATCCCTCTGTTGCTACAACTCTGCACATCATCCATGTTCTTCAAAATCAGCACCGGTACACGTCTCAGACATGCTCTCACTCTCTAAGGCTATATTCACACTGCCAGTCTTGATGTTCAATTCGGAGTTTTTGCTGAAATCCGACTTTTTTGCATGGTTGTTCACGTTATATTTAAACGTGACACCCATCAGACTCCAGTCAGAACAGTCTACGGCTTTGAAGTGACCTGCATGCACAGCAGAAGACGTGATGTCACATGCAGTTCACTCCTGACCGGTTGGAGGTGGTAATGCACCAATAAGTTGTTTGCCAACCGTCATAAAACACTACAGAAGAAGAAGCACCGTATCTAAAGAAGTAAATATGATGCTACACAAGCCAGCATTTGTGAGTCAATTTTGAAGTTGTTGTACAGTCGGAGTTGACAAAATTATGAGTGTCCCGCCTCCTCCAGTGCAGAATTGTGACGTCTGTCTCATGAAGTAAATGTTGGATGAAATGCGATGTGACCGTTCAGACTGAGGTCACTTTAAAAAAAACCATTGGATATGTATCTGATTTAGGACCACATATGAAAGCGGCCTGGGTCTGGTTTGAAAAAGCAGATTATGCTGTTCAGACTGTCCTGAAAAAATAAAATATGGGTCACACACCATGAAAAAAAATTGACTTTTTCGGCAGTGTGAACGTAGCCTAAGATCCTACTGAGTATTCTGATAAAACTCCACTGCCTCCTCCCTCAGACCCCTCCATACCTCCACCAGTATGTTATCAGGACTGTCCACTCCTCATTTTCTTCAAAATTTGTAAAATAATCTTAGTTCACATTAGACATTTAAACAGTTTTAACACAAGTTTATGCTTTAAAGGTTTAATAGCTACTTGTTGGAGGCCTCTATTTTAAAGTCCTGTTAGTTATCTGTTAATCATGACAGTACATGAGTTGCATGTCAGGAGAAAAATCAGTTTTATCCAACAAACAGAAGCTGTGAAAATCCAGCCAGGGAGGTGAGTGCGCTGTCAATCACACCCGTCAAAGCCTCGCACAGCGAACATCAAGACCTACTGGCTTTGAGATGTCAGTGTAGACCACTTATGATAAGGTCCTAATAAAACCCCACATAACTTCTGGGAAAAAAATCAGTATATTTAGAGAGGATTCTGGTGTAAGTCTATAGAAGGATGGTTTTACCCGTGGTTATGTCACAATAGCTTCATCCTTTTTTAAAAACTGGGGTCTCAAACTCGTGCTATGGCGAGCTGAGACCGTGCAGGTTTTCTATCCAACCATTCACTAAAGCAGGTGATTTCACTGATCAGCAATTAGATAGGAGATAGGAGCTAATCAGTCAAATATGTTGAATGGAGAGAAAACCTGCAGGGTCTTGGCCCTCCATGGTCCCTGGTTTAGAGTCAGCACAGTGTTACACAGTCACAGTCAAACCAACTCTTTAACTGAGCCACAAATAAAATCACAGTTACTTCTCACTTCTGTATTTCTTCACTTCTTTGCAAAACACTTTGAGGCCAGAGCTTCACTTGCTTTGTGACTTTGAATGGAATGCAGCAGGTGTAAAACGCTGGTGTCAAATGTTGCATCAGCTGCATGTGGCGTCAGTAACCAGATCACACCTGCTCTGGAAACGCTAATAGAAGGACACATATGTGAACATGTAAGACTCGTAGTATTCAACAAGCCCAGACCTGCCTCATTCACACTTCACCTTCACACTGACCCTCGGGCCCTTATCTCGCTCCTGCTCTGACCTCGCAGTAGCTGGGTCGTTCTCTGGCGCCTCACAGTTTAAAAATTATCAGCTTTGGTTGATTGATGTAAGTGACAAAGCTTTTAATGCGTTCCTCAGATAAGAGTCACGCACTGGAAAGGAAGAATGTCAATATTTAGTTATGAAATTAATCTGAGGGTCAACAGAGTTGTGGTAAGAAAAGCTCAGAGCAGCGAGAGCATGGAACTCAGATTTACCACTTAGTCCATCTCCAGGCTTTATCCTTGACTTCCAGCTGGCTGTGTGTTCTTGCCTCTGCTAAACCAATGGGATGCCTAGAAATAGTCATGGCTTTGTGTGGCGACTGTAAACTGAGAAAGTCCACCACCATTTTCCATCTCCATCCATCGCCCTCAGCGCTTCACAGCGTGGTGGATATTTTCTCTCTCTCTTTCATCCGTGGTGGAAAAAATTGAACTGAGCCACAGCATTTAGCTGCTGATTGTACTGTTTTGATTTATGCAAATCCACGGCAGAGTGCATCCAAAGTGACTGCAGCAGTTTGGTTTATTCCCTTGTCGTCGGCTGTAATGTGATTATCTACGCTCCCAGGGGTTTGAATGTGTGGAAGTTTGTGTCTTGTCATTAGGACTGTAAATGACAGGGATGCATGTAGAGACAGGGGAAGAGGGGC
>JAQQAE010018833.1:0-11088 GCA_029823295.1 Pseudamia nigra | reverse complement strand
TTCAGATAATTAACATAACTTGCTTTTAAAATAATAATAATAATAATAATAATAATAATAATAATAATAATAATAAT
Source organism: Pseudamia nigra (assembly GCA_029823295.1). Classification (NCBI taxonomy): domain Eukaryota; kingdom Metazoa; phylum Chordata; class Actinopteri; order Kurtiformes; family Apogonidae; genus Pseudamia; species Pseudamia nigra. The sequence continues at coordinate 11,011 of JAQQAE010018833.1, read as the reverse complement.
AATAATAATTAATAAATAAATAAATAAATAAGCACATACGGGTGTGTAACACATACTTTATATGGGAGTTTGTTGTGGGTCCAGAACAGATTAATTGGTTTCACACGTATTCCTATGGAAAAACTCGCTCCGCATAACAAATGATTCGCTCACAGAATGTGACGCAGGAACAAATTAAATATGTTAAGCGGAGCACCACTGTATTTGGAATCAGATAGAAGACATTTGGTTGACGTAACTGCAGCTGCTAACAGCAGACCAGAATCCAAGGCTAGTTTGTTGTCTCTTCTAGAGTACTTGCTGTATCCAAGGGTTTACAACGTGTGAAAACCATAAAGAAGAACAGTATGCGACCTCACCTCCTTTCTAAAGACACAAGCTCATAGTTATAGCTGGGGAAAAGTGTGTGTCAGATGTTGTTGTTTGGGCAGACAGTTAATAGTCACACAATTTATATTATCTAATGGGCAGTGAATTGTTTTGTCTTAGAGATGCAGTATCACACTGTGTCTTCAGAGACACATGCTGTACACACTGACCTTATCCTGTGGTGTGGTCCCTGGGGCAGTCTGAGATGAGTTGTCCAACAGATCCCAGGGGTTTCCAGTCGGGGCAGTCTGAGATAGACCCCCCTCTTCACTAGGACTGTTTGACATTAGCCCAAGCCCAGATCCCAACCCTCAACTGTGACTTGAGAGGGTTGAATCCAGCTACACATTGAATGGGAGAAAAAAAAAGAAGCTAAATAGCTTATTCAGGGATTGATTTGTTCACTAAACTCTCGGTGACAATACATTTTAAAGAACAGTAACAGAAACAGACAAGAAAAATCAAGCTGTTTATCACCAAATCAATGTTTTGTTAACGTTTAACATTTAACAGTGAGGTTAAAGTTTAACGTACCAGCTGAAGGAAGTATAATCAGGTTAATGGGTCAGCTAAACATAAACATACCATACATGTCATGAGTGATACAACGTATTATCCACTTCCACAAAACTAATATTGCTCACAATATTAGCAGCTATCATCGTTAATTTAGATTCAATTCTTTAATTTATCACGATTAGCCAGACGAATTGTTCAGCAAGTTGTAATGTTGGACGAGGGTCATGCTAGCTTCACTTACGATGGTTACTGAACTGGACATCAGCGTTAAGTTTTCACATACCGGTATTTTTAAGCACGTAACGGAGGAATAATAATGTCAAACTCACCCACGACGTCTTCTCATATAAGTATGTTAATGTAGAGGATTTGTAGTTGTTGTTTAGCTAGGACGGCTAACCAAGGACAGCCTCCTCCTGTCACACGGCGATGAGTTCAAGTCTTTCGGAAATATGATTCTCAACAAAACCCTATAAATAGTGACTCTAATAGCTAACGTTAAATATGTTGTCAAAACGACTACATACTTAGAGTGTTATTTCTCCAAAATATTCACGGTATTACGTGCCGAAGAGCCAATGCTACCTTATTTAAAAAGAGTGAAACATGATTTTAATTATTTAATTGCACATTTCTCTTAATTTGCCGTGTGCTAAGGATGTGTGCAATTGCTACATTCTACTGTACTTACTAAGTAGTCTGTATTGTACTAATGGCATGAAAATGGCGAAGGGTTTAGCGAAGTTTATATTTATGAAGAGCACTTAAACACAATCAACCACCGCCCCCCAAATATTAAGTTAACGTCATGAATTTGTAATAACGGAGGAACAGAGACGACCAATTACCAGTAAAAAATAAATTAAATGTAGTAATAGAAAGGTGTGACGACTTAATGTAATATGTACTTACTATTGTCTGTACATATATGAGTAATATCAATTCAATTCAATTTCTATTTCTATTTGTATAGCGCCAGTCATAATCGCCATATATAATTGATTTTATGCTGTTTGCTGTGTACTTCTGGAGGGTGGATGATAGCTACAGAATCAACAGACTATTTTCTGTCAGTTGTGCAGCATATTAGGCCAGATCTGGGTTAGTGGTGAGTAATTCTCTCATTGATTCTTTTTTCAGACTTAATAATATATGAACTGGTGATGCTTGATGGTCATTATAGGATTTGTGGTACCTACATCATTGTAGACAATTCACCTGTTCAGTCAAAGCCTTTTTGGTTGGTTGGGACTAGGATATGTCCAGGTATGCATAAAATTTGAAGTATTGTAGGTGTAAGCCTGACAACTGTAAAGTGGGAGCACCCAGATCACAAGACCTTAGAAACACACCCATTTGTGAAATGTAACAGAAAATAAATAACCTCTGTATTAGAGATATTCTGGTTGGTTCATAAAGCTAGACCAAGAACATTTTACAAACAACTGAGCAGAACTTGGCCTTGGCCAATAGCTGAATTACTGACTTTAAAGGAAAACAGAGGAACAAAGATTTACAATTTTATTGGCATATATAGACAAAATGTATTGGTTACTTTTCTGTTTTTTCCATTACAAACTATTGTTATATTGCCTTTATACAGTATCAGTCAACCTCTCCTCTTTATCATGAATTAAATGTATTTTGGAAAAGGATGAAAATTTTAGAACTCCCATGGACATTGATTAGTCACATATTCTGTTTCAGATATTATCCTATTTATTATATTCCTCTTTTTCTGTAAAGCATACACAGTCGCCTTGAGTAAACTGTGACATTTGTAAATGAAATGCATTGCTCAAATGGAGTGTAGCCTCTGCCAAACTGCACCTATTCCCATGTCTGTTCTACAAATTATGAGGGGGAGGGGTACGGGAGGAGTGGAACATGCCAGGGGAAGGAAGAGTAGAGTCCTGCTTCGACACACCCAGTCCAACAAAGTGTATGAGACTCACAGAATAATGAGTTAGTGTGGAGCAATGAGAGGGTGTGGCTTTTTTTTACACAGAGAAAGCAGATAAGCTGAGTTTGACTTGCTGAGAGGGGCAGGAGTCATAATCCTGAGCAGACACCCACTTACTTTCACTCTGCTGGACTGCCAAACCACCCAGCTGCACATTTCCACTCATGCTCCCCCTTTTCTTGTGCATTCCTCCAAGAAGTTTGACGCAACAGAAAGGGAAACAGCGTCTAACACAGAGAAGTGAAAGCATAAGAGGACAACTCAACAGCACGCAGACATGAAGGACAAAGTTAGGAGAGGAGGAGGAAGAAGTCAGGCCAAGACTGGTGAGAAATCTGCTTTTCTTTTCCACTCCTCCCTCCACTGCCTCTCTTGTACTTACTTTCCTGTTCCTTTTCTTGTCTGCCTCCCTCAGAGAATATGAGGAGGGTGGGAGATTTAGCACTGTACTGTTGCTCTGAACATGGTTTGTGTTCCTACTATACCAGCTTATTGGCCAGGAAAATATGATTATAATCACTACAGTTTCCTTGGTAAATAGTTAACATACTTGCATGCTTTATAAAACCTAAGATAGCCATGGAAGCTATAAATACTCATTATCATGCAAGAAGGACAAAGACTTCTGCTGTATTTCTTCTTTATATGTTATGTCTTCTGCAGAACTTTTACTTTCTAAACACCTATTTTTGCAAAAGTTTTGAGGTACCTTCTCACCTCCTTTCTACATTTGGCACTCCTGAACAAGTCCAAAACAAGTGAACTAAGGTAAACTGTGTGTGTTTTGGTCTGTGTCTAGGGATTGCCTTGAGATGTTCATAACCCCCGAGCATTGTGTGAAAGGTGTGTGCAACAGTGTGACTGACACGCATGTCATTTCAACAAACTATTGGAGTAGGAAATGCACTGACTATCATAGTAATGTACAACAACACAGATTGGAGGAATGTTTGCTGGATGCATCGTGTGGTATCATTAAAACTCAGAGATCTGTGCCAAAATAAACTTGTCAGGGCTGAAAACAATATTGCTTTCTGTGGTAGTGAAGTAGGGAAGAGGTTGATCTCTGAAAACCTGCAGGGAGGAGGGACCTCCGTCCAGCCAATCACAAAAAGAGGAACATTTTTGGGTGCTTTCCAGAGGTAAAATAGTCCCAGATTGACAGCAAGAACTGAGGATTTACTGTAGCGTGAATGCAATACTTGGTGTTGAGTACACAATGAATTTGCTGTGTGCATGTTAACGATGTAGTCATGCAGGCATACATGCAGCTTTGTCCACTGACAAACTACAGAGTGAATGTGTTTTAGTGATCGGCTGTCTCTGCATACCAGCGCAGGGCGTGGTTGTCCCTTCACCCTGAGATGCCATGAAGGCCAGTAGGCAAATTCAACAGGTTTAGTCACACAGAGTCGAGAACACGCCAGGTCCTGCTCTCCCTCTGGTTCTGTGTGTCAAAAAATAGACACACCCCACTTTTTCTTTCTTTTAACATATTTTAAATTCATAGTCACCCTCGGGCACTCTCACACACAGTCAGTCCATCTCATGAAAATTTCAAATGAGATCAGTGATCTTTCTGAAGTGAGAACAAATGATGCAATCTGAACATAATAAATCACCATTACAAGTATTTTATTGACTCATTTTCTACAGATTACACCTTTTCAAGATCATAGTGAGATCATTCACAATATGTAATTACCTGAAGGCAAGACAACAATGGAAATAGCTTGTTTCCTTTTTTACCATCGTTATTGATTACAGGACTTTGCAGTATAATAAGTGTAATGTCTGTCACTGCTCCCTTTTAACAGATGCAATCATCCTGCCCAGTGGAAAGAGCACTGGTGATATAAAGCAAGATGATGATGCATCAATCTCTGTGAAGATACAGGGGCCAGGAGTCGAACCATTTGAGCTGCAGGTATAAAACCACACCACTGTGTCTGCTCAAACACTGTTTCAGCATGTTTTCTCTTTTTACAAGGCAAAAATGTCACAAGATAGATAGATAGATAGATTTTAGACTTCATACTTTTTAATTCCTATTTATACACATCAGTAATTACCTTTGGAAGATAATTATTAATAAAGTTTTGAGAAGATATACGCCTTATCTATCAAGAATAAATCACATTATCAGTCATTTCATGAGAAGAAAGAAACAATAATCTATTCCAACTTTATTGGCAACGGTGAAGTATTAGGTACAGAATGTTCCCTTATTAAAAGTATAGCATACATTACCTCAGTCATGGTTTTGTCAGGCTTGGGTTGTTGAATTTACTGTATCTTTAAATAAAGTTACATGTTGTATTTATCATTGTGTTTTGCAGGTCCGTGGATTTTGGCTTGTTCAGGATACTGTAATGACTCTGCTGTCGAGAGATGAGGTGTGTCCACGCTCCAACTTATCACTGTCACTCGCTGGTGCACTTCTGGACCCCCTTGCAGAGCTGCAAAGCCTCAAGGGCCTGAAACCAGGATCAGTCCTTCGTCTGGTGGAAGGTAGCATTGTCCATGTTTTTTATTTTACTCTCAAGAAGCATAAGCATCAGCATAATTTTTACCATTTAATAACAGTGGTTGATGATGAAGCAATTTTACGTAATTACTTGTGTCTATGTTTAGTTTTGTCTTACCTGCATTGCCATTGTCTCTGCCAAGGATGCTATCTTCTGGCCCACAGCTGCTTTTTCAGATTAGACAAAAATCACTGCTCTAATTTTTATGGTAAAGTTGCAGGGTATGACTCAACAACAAACCTGCAAAACACTGGAGCTGATCCACAAAGAAATGAGCACCATAAATAACTGCCAAAGCAAATTTTATTTGATAGTTTTTGCTCCCATGCATGTCCTTAGTCAGGTGTTTATTATTATTTTTTTTATAGACAGTCACTTTGAAGGGAAAAGCAAAAAAGTGATTTCAAGACAGCCCACTGCACTGAGTCTAAATGATGCCTCATGCCTTCGTCATTGTCATATTTAAAACCGTATCCAACCTAGTACTACACAGTTAATTGCATTGGCATCATGTATACAATAGGTTTTATGGTGATCTAATTTGCAGAAATGGAAAAGCAACACAACCTTTGTTAAAAATATGCAAGAAAAAAGTCACAACGTGCTTTTGTGTTTGGCGTGTTTATATTCCTGTACAGTGGAACCCCGAGTTACGAGATTAATCCGTTACGGGATCAAGCTTGTGAAGCGAAAAACTTGTGAGCCAGGACCGGTTTTCCCATAGGAATACATGTAAAACCAATTAATCTGTTCCAAGACCCACAGAAACTCCCATTTACAGTATGCATTACGTACCTGTACCTGCCTGTTTATTCATTATTATTATTTGAAAAAGAAGTTATGTTAATTATTTGAGAAGGAATGCATGGATTAGTTCTGAAAATTATTTAGAATGACACCTTACCTTAGAGACAGATGGCTGTAAGTCCTGAACAGTTCATAGTGCCACAACATCTCCTTAATCTCTGCTGTTGTCGTAGCCTCCTCCTCATCGTTCTCTTCTCTGCTGTTGAACTGCTGTTGAACCTCCTGTTGTTGTAGCGCCTGTAGTTCCTGGAGTTCCTCGATTGTGAGCTTTGCTTCATTATCGTGCAGATGTAGGACATACTCCTGCTTCCCCTACGCCCCACCGCCGTTCATACAAATATGGTTGTATCCTGTTTTTGTCTCCAAGATGTTGTCCAAGATCACACTAATATATACAGTCTATGGCACAGACTCTCCTCAAAAAGTTGAGCCATTTCTGTTAATCTTTCAGTGTTTATGTTGCGTTCTGTTCTTCTATTCTTTCGGCACATGAGCTGTACTGCGCTAGAGTGCCCCCACGATTTCCAGTGGCACTGCACCGTTTTCTATGGTGCATAAGCCCCTCGAAAACGTACCAAACTTGTAACGTAATGCATGCTGAGACTGGAGGGAATGTCCCCTCTGCATGAGTATGTGGACTTAGCGTAGAGCCTTATGTTCCAGGTTCGTTGGTGAGTAGCACGCTCTCCTCTCGCTCTCATGAACTATTTTACTTGCAACCCGAGTTTTTGCTCGTGAGCCAGTACAAAATTTTGCCTGATGTCTTCCTCATAACCTGAAAAATTTTATATGTCAAAGCAATCGTAACCCCGGGTTCCACTGTATTTGTATCTTTTTCATGCTTGTTTGTATTTGACTTAACTTCTAAATGAGCGATATTTGTAATTTCCCTGACAACCAAGCAAATCAACTCACATTATTGACACAATATTGGGCACAATAATTGCAATCTGACTTTTTTGCCAAATCAGGCAGCTCTGATCCACCATATATTATATTACTCTAAATATCATAAAGAAGCTCAGTTACATTTACTCTTGTTAATCAGAGTTTATGTCTTTTCAGAGCCCTACACTGCCCACTCAGCTAGGCTTCATCTGGCTCGTGTGCTGGAGCTCCTGAGAGCGTCTGGACCTCAGGATGCACTGAGAGAAGGACGCTCACCGAGTGTCCTGGAGACACTCACGCATACACAAACACAAGGTAATATGCATACTGAGCACCTGAAGAAAACAGTAATGCAAAATGTACAATCAAGCTCCTATTGATTCTCTTATTACTGGTGCAGACTCTAGTTCATCAAATGGAAAGAGCCTGAAACGCTCTTTAAGCAACACAAAAACAGAAGCAGCCAACCAGGATGCAGCTCCCCCTGATTATCTGCTGCCTGGCTCCCAAGAGAGGCCGCTGATGGCCCTGCTACCACACAGCTCCCACCCAGAGGTACCTGAACCTTCAATATGACCTGAGAACAGGCTAGCGTCTGAGAGAGCCAGTCTCTCACTATCCATCCATTTTCTACCCCTTAATCCTCGCAAGGGTCGGGGAGGGGATGCTGGAGCCAATCCCAGCTGACTTGAGTGAAGGCAGGGTACACCCTGGATGAGTCGCCAGTTCATTGCACGGCTGACACATAGAGACAGACAACCATTCATGCTCACACTCATGCCTATGGGCAATTTAGACTGGCCAACTCTAGATATTTTACATTTGTTCTCCAGGTCCCCAGCTTTGTGAGAGATGTGTGCCTCAGCTGCTGGAATCCACCCCCAGGACACAGGAAGCTGCAGGGAGACTTCATGTACATCACAGTGGTGACAATGGAGGGACGGCACTGTGACATCACATCGTGTCCAAAAGGTTTCTTTCTCAATAGGTGCGTGATAATTACTCTGCAAACAGTGCAACAGACTTGAGGAGGAATGTTGTGGAAAAAAATCTGATTTTAGTGTTTTTTTTTAATTGTATTACAGATATGGCAGATCTGAAAATTATGCTAAACCATCAAAGCATTCACTCTGTGGAGAAAAATACAAACCATATAATTTAACCCTAAATGATTGCACATGAGGTTGTCAAAAAACGTTAGTTATTATCAGCCGAAAACAGCAGATATTGGTTTCACAATCCCACATCAGTATTGTCCACATTCACATACCTGGCATGTCAGTGTGATAGCTTGGAAATGGCTGAACAAATTTACTTGAATTGTGTCTTGTTTATAGATGCCTTAAAAATGTACATCCTATCCACTTTTGGGATTGGTGGCACTATTGGTTTCAACATGGGGCAATACTGCTTGTTTCTAGAAAAGACACAATAAATGTCTGAAGCATTTTATTTGAAACTTACCACAGTTACACAATCCAAACTCAAACTTACCAATTTTCAGGATAGGTGATGCTACTACTTCTGGAGTTTTCTTTAACAAGAAAATTTGCCAATGTTGAAAAACTGATTTACTTGAAACTTGACATGTTTATTGACCACTCAAAGGCCTTCAGGCTGCTACTTTTGAGATCAGTGGCTCCAGTTGTTTCCAACAGGGGACGCCACTGCTTGTAATTAAAAAAAATCCAGTATCCTGAAAATGGCTAAACCAATTTACGTACATGAAACATGGCATGATTCTTGACCATTTAAAGATCTGCATTATATCAACTTTTGGAATAGGTGACACTATTGTTTTTCGATAGGCAGCACTACTGCTTCCTTCAAGAAAAGTTGCAATTACTGTCAGAATGGATTTGAAACTTACCATTGTTACACAATCCAGACTCAATGTTATCAATTTTTTGGATCAGTGGTGCTACTGCTTCTGGAGTAGGGAGTGATAGTTTTTGGAACAAGAAAATTTGCCAATGCACAAAAATGTCTGAATCAGTTTACTTGAAACTTGACATGGTTATTGACCACCTAAAGATCTACATTACATCCATGTCTGAAATAGATGGCACCATTGCTTTTCAATGTGGGGTGCTCCTGCTTGTTTTAAAAAAAGTTGTCATGATTGAAAAGCACAATTTATTTACAACTTCTTGCGGAATATCTCCATCCTGTCAAATTAGAACAAGAAAAGACTCAAAATTCATTCACTAGGCATCTTTTTTTGGCAGATACTTTGTGATTGCAGGCGATCGATCAACCCCTAGTATTTTGTTTAAAATCATTGGCGGATTCATTTTTTCTAGCAATACAAGTGTAAAATTGACACTTTGACTATCCAACTACATGGCACTAACTGCTAGGATATGTTTGAAAAGCAAAATAATTATGAGACAGTCAGGCACAGCAGAAAAACCTCTTCTGCCTAGGTCTGTAAGAGTTATCTTGGCCATTTAGATTTTTATATTTACACTTGTACCGAATGGCTGAAAGTGTGGGATTTACACATATGGTGCAATTAATGATCTTTGTGGGATTTTGAGCTAAAACATGTATATTCTGGGTCCATGTGAGCACAATTAAGATGCAATATAACCTGGGTGTATTGGATTATTCAAATAAAATGAATAAATGTCCTCTTCTTTTAGAGAAGGTTTCAATAATTAAACCCCACTGTTGACTCTTTAAATTTTGTATCAGGCATTTGTCCAGGAGTATTTTGCCAACAATTTGCAATATTTTTTTAAATTGCTGATGTGGCACAGACTCAAGTTGTTATGTGTTCTCTGAAGTAATCATGGGTGGTTTTGAAGCAGGAGTAGAATATAAAATATTACCATGTCAGCTAAATGATGACATCTGTACTATGATACAGTCATCACGTTGCCAACAGCACTATTTCTTTGAATTATAACTTAAAAAAAACCCTATTTATGTCTAAGTGATCCTTTTATTCCCTTCTGTTCTTCATCTCAGGTCGACAGAAGAAATGTTTGATCCTCGACCTGCACAGTCTTCTGCAGTCTGTCACTGTTTCACTGACCTGCTCAGTCACATCAGCCAGGCATTTAAGCAAGCGTTTACTGCCCTCAAAAACAGGTAAGAAGGCAGAAGCATTATTTCAGTACAGCGAGAAACCTTTTAAGCCAGGCATCCCTGGATCCACCTGGAAAATTTGAACTTTGAATACTATCAGGCATTTTTTATGGTTTGGATAGGTATATGAAGGGAACAAATTCTGAACAAAGCAGTCAAGAAAATGAACAAAATAGTAAAGAAAATTAACAAAAATGAGCAAGATAAGGCACAGAATGGAAAAAAACAACTAAATTAACAAAATGTGAAACAGAATAGACACTAAGTTAACAAAGTTGCCAAAATAATCAACAAAATTAGTAAAAAAAAAAAAAAAGATACACAAGGTAAGGCACAAAGATATTTTTAAAGTGAACAAAGTAATTGAGAAAATGATAAACAAATGAACAAAATGGCCCAAAGACTCAAGAAAATGGTAAGAAATGCAGAAAAGCAAAATAAGTAAAAAAAAAAAATCAACAAAGATTCACAATAAATGAGCAAATAGCAAAGGACAAAAGCACAGTAAGCAAGAAAACAAAACTAACAAAGCAAGAAACAAAATTAAAATACTGAATGAAACAGTTCACAAAATAAATGAAAAATGGCAAAAAAAAAAAGAGTGAACAAAATGATAAAATGAAATGTCCGAAAAGGAACAAAATAATTGAGAAGATGATCAGAAAAGAACAATATACTGTAATTCAACACTGGATGAAAATGAATGGAAGAAAAATAAGACCCAAAATATACATATCATCTGAACTGATAACTTAAATAAGTAAATATTCCCCCCTGTCGCCCTTGGCTTGCTCTCGGTGGTTCTGTTGGGTTTACTCTCTGTATAGTCATAAGATTTCGGCCT
>JAQQAE010018832.1:0-11088 GCA_029823295.1 Pseudamia nigra | reverse complement strand
AGCCCCAGAACATAAGTGAGCCTCCTCCATGTTTCACAGTAGGGACAGTGTTCTTTTCCATGTATGCTTCATTTTTGGTTCTGTCAACATAGAGCTGATGTGCCTTGCCAAAAAGTTACAGTTTTGTCTCGTCTGTCCATAGGACATTCTCCCAGAAGCTTTGTGGCTTGTCAACATGCAGTTCGGCAAATTCCAGTCCAGCTTTTTTATGATTTTGTTGTCTCCTTGGTCGTCTCCCATGAAGTCCACTTTGGCTCAAACACTGACGGATGGTGCGATGAAATGTGGGGGCCTTAACTCTGAGAATTACGTCACTAAAACTACTTTTAAATTTTATGACACTGCCACCTTGACCTTTTATCTCCAAACATATTACCACAGGTACTAGTCCCAAATCTGTGTAGCAACTTTAAGCACAAATAGACAACAGCATCAACCCTACATTTATGTTTGGATGAGAGCTGCTCAGATTGCTCAGGAGCTGTGGACACAATTAATTTGTTCTCCTCTCCAGAAATAATAACCGGCAGCAAACAAAGACACATCACAGATGATTGCAGCCATGAATCAGTCAATATGAAAATATTTGCTGGCATCCATCAAATTTCAGAGACTCTTCATCCTGTGCCTGCAAGGCTTTTTTCATTTCAGTTTAATGTCTTATTTTGCATCATATGGCTGTAGATTTGATAAGATTAAGAAGTCTCTGAAGATTCAACTTTTTTTTTGCCCTCTCATTCCATTTCTCAGTATAATGTCATTTCTGCTCTGTCTTATAATCTGTCATCATGAGGTACTGGCAAAGTAATAATTTATGAATAGAAATGTGTGAACCTATGAATGATTTAAAACTTGAAGGGTCTCCACAGAAACACATTTTGACTGATATGCTTCTATTTTATCAAATGCATCAATTCAAATAGTTTTATTTTATACTATCGTATGATATATTTAATTTGATGGAAGCAACAAGTTTTAAAAATGTTGGGTCACTTACAAGAAAAAACTGCAAAAGTCATAGTCAGTCTGCTTTATTGCCAATTTTTGTCATATGTACAGCACATACAGAGGATTGGAATTATGTATCTCTAAGACGCATGGTGCAGCAAGGTAAACACAAGTACAAAACACACTGCTCGGCCCGGGAGCAGTGGACAAGCTGCCAATGGCCTCAGTGATATTACAGTATCACCAGTGATTTCCTTCTCTTGGATCCAAAGCAGCAGTAGCCACTCCATAACACAAGCTAACGGCTGTTAGCCGCTAGCCTCTGTTAGCTTGGGTAACAGCTGTTAGCTTCCGGGTCTTTCACGTCTGAGACCCGGAAGTGACTACAGTATTTGTTATCCGGTTAAAACCTTGTTGTCAGAAGTTAATTTTTTGCAGTTTTTTTCCTCAGTATCCGAATTTCTCGTTGTCAGAAGAACTCTTTGTCCGAGGTACCACTGTATTTAAAAACTGGACGGATAGTGGAGAACCATCATCTTTGAGGATGAAATGTGGTCGGAAAAAATTTTGAATGGTCACGATCGGTGATGACTTATATGTTTGATTAAATCAAATCATAAAAAAAACATCAGTAGAACTCAGGGCTATGTTTAATAATGAATGTAAGAGCTTTTCCACACGCACAATGAGAAAGAACTCAAGGGATTGGGACTGAACAGCTGTGTAGCCTCAAGAAAACCACTTATCAATGAGGCTAATTGGAAAAAAAAGGCTTCAATTTGCTGGGGAGCAAGAAGATTTGACTCTGGAGCAATGGAAGGTCATGTGGTCAGATGACTTCAAATGTACATGTCTACTGTTCCAGAGTGATGGGACATCAGGGTAAGAAGAGAGGCAGACGAAGTGATCACCCATCATGCCTAGTGCCTACTGTACAAGCCTGTGGGGGCAGTGCTGCAGTTGGTCAGGTCTATGTTCAGCAATGCTGTGTGCCCAAAAACTGAGGTCAGCTGATGACCTGAATATACTGAATGACCAGGTTATTCCATCAATGGATTTTTTTCTTCCCTCATGGCACTGGTATATTCCAAGATGAAAATGCCAGGGGCTCTATCAAATTGTGAGAGAGGGCATCTGGACCTTAGCCCCATTGAGAATCTTTGGGATGCATTGGATGAGACTTTGCACAGTGGTCCGACTTCCAATACAAGATCTTGGTGAAAAATGAATGCAACTCTGGACGGAAATAAATGTTGTGACATTGCAGAAGCTTATCAAAATGATGACATAGCGAATGTGTGCCATACTCAAAGCTAAAGGCGGTCCAAAGAAATTTGAGTTTTTGCCTTGTTTGGCCAGGTAGTGTATTTGCATTTAATGTTAGTGCAGAACTAATGGTATGTAAGATAAGCAAAATAAAAATCAAGACAGTAAATATAATCATTTAACATATATAGGAGAAAGTGGTGTAGTAAAAGTAGTGTTAAAAACACACACCTTTCAGAACATCTCACAATTAATTAGGTGAACAGCAACAAGTTAGTAACATGACTGGTTATAAAAAGAACAACCCAGAGTGGCTGAGTCCTCTGAAGTGAAGATAGCAAGTGATTTACCACTCTATGAAATATGCCTGGAAACAGCTCAGCAATACTGTATAAGAATGTTTCTCGGTGTAAAATTGCAAAATAATTTGGTGGGGTGATTTTCTACACTTCATAATATCATTCAATTTCTATTTAATTCATTTTTTATTTTAAAATTGTATTTTTAATTTTTATATTTAGAGAATTTGAAGAAATCTCTCTACATAAGGAACTAGCTTGAAAAAGAAATCTGGATGATCTTAGGCTTCTAAAATACTCATAGGAGTGCATTAGGGGTGCATGGACAACCTTGTGAAGAAAACATAAATGGTGAACCATGTGCAGATTTTGGACCTACATGTGCTAGCTAGTAGATATTTTTTTCAGAGAAGATTATTTCAAGACAATACCAAACCACATCCAACAAGAAATGCATCTGCCTGCAGTGCTGATTTGTCACCTATCAAAAATATGTAGCACATTATGAAACATAAAATGCAACAGAGAAGCTGTTGAGCAGTTGAAAATAACCCATTTTCAAAATTATAGCTATTAGCCGCTTAGGTCCCAAACACTTACAGAATATTGTTAAAAGAATAGGCTGAGGCAATAGAAAGGTAAGCATGACCCTCAACAAACTGATTTGAGACATGTTGCAAATGAGATTTTACAATTTTCAAAAGATTTTGAATTTCTCAACATTTGGTATAATGTTTTTGTGCTATTTTCAATTAAATATGAGGTTTGGAGCTTCTCTATTTAATTACATTCTGTCTTTATTTATGCTTTTTCACATTGCTCCCAATACCTTGCTGTTACAAAGAAGCCAATTAATCTTGTAGTGGGTAATACTGTATCTGTAATGCAAATTTATTAAAATGATGACATCTTGGCAGAAATTTTATTACAGCAAAGTAGTAGACACAAGAATATCTGAAATTGAAATTTACAATCCAAAATACAACACATTTTCAAAATTTTAAGTTTCCCACAATGTACCCTGCGTGGAATCAACTACAAAAGTAAGTGACAATGGTAGTTTGTTCTCTCAGCTCCTCAGGAAATGTGCTGCTGACGGAGCAGCTGTTCCCGGGGACTGCACTGGCCAACAGCACGGTGCAGTCAGTCAGACGGGCACAACCTGTTCCTGTCTGTCTTCAGTTATGAATTACCAGTCAGACAACTTCAGCTGTGCAAAACAGATACTTTTACTCTCATTGTTCTTGAAAGTCTTTGGGTGCTCCAGTTAGGACTTTTAGTGGCTGCAGATACATGGTCAATATTCCATTTATCTAACTGAAATGAAATCATTCTGGTCAGAGATTCCAGCATAATAGTTTAATACTGATCCAAAAAGGTGTGCAATTACATGCTGAGAATGGTAATTTAGAATTAAGCTTTTACTGATTCTGCCATAAAAATAACAGGAAAAGATGTTGTTTTCCAGATTTTCATTATTTTCATTACTAAGATGACCCATATTCTGAGAAAATGCACTTTCCTTTTTTATATATTTATTTTTTTTCTGTATTACAAGCCCTTTGACCAGAAACAAATCATGTGACCCAAAGTTACCCTGGTGAGGGTTGAGTATGATCAAAATGAAACGCTGAGATCAATAATTTATATGGCTAACATATTCCTACTGATCAAAAAAAAATCAAAGGATGCCACCACCCCTCTCATTCCGAATGAAAACCCCTGATCAGACCAGTCTGTTCTCACAGAGATGCTGCGCTGATACTCTGATTACTGGAATAGAATATGAATGCAGAATATTAGGACCATTCACACTCACTGATTGCTGGAAACACAGCTGCTATTGATTGCTGATCACCTGGTCTGTTTGAAGCCTTATATTTATAATTTAATTCAGTTCAAATAGTTCAGATGACATTAAAACAATCTTGCTTTTCATGGTGTTAAGATGTTTCAGTTTCTTTTCAAGAGAGAGGCAACAAACCTTGAAAATGACATTCTGAGCTTCAGCTACCAGTCACTGTCCAACATGTTCTCATTTCTAGTGAGTCAAATTCAGCCATTTTGACAAAGCCTTTGGTGTGTATTATTATGCAGATAGTGACACAGTTGCCATGGTTGCAGTCAAACAGCACCCTTTATCAGGTGTCCTGGATGCTTGTTACACTCTCATTAGGTTTAGAAATAAAAAATTGATTTGTTTAGGATTAGGAAAAAAAGATAAAGGCAAGGGTTGAACTGAAAATTGTGAAAAACAGACCATAAAGTGCAAAAAAAAAAAACCCCACATTACCTGAAATGGGACATGGACTCTCCGTAGTGCTACAGTATGCACCCTGCCACCTCCTTCTAAGATTTCTCCCCTTTAGTAATGTCGCACAGACATCAAACATAATTCCCATTTCTAATGATATTGCTCTCAGTCCTCCCAGAAAGGGCTGCATTGGAGCAAACTGTACCGCTTTGCACAATTACCATATTTTCCAGATTAAAAGTCGCGTTTTTTTTTGCATAGTCTGGCTAGGGGAGCGACAAATACACCGGAGCGACATATATACAATTTTTTTTTTCGAGTGTTTGTTGTTTGTCACACTGACAGCCGCTAGACATCACTGTAGGCTTGTGTACCTGCATCTGCCGCATCTGTATTACTGACAATTTAAAATGTAGACATTACCGGTAACAACCATACCTGCCATCAGCTTAACACCGAATGTTTCGGTCCTGTCACTTACCCGGCGAGGCGGGGAGGCGAGCTGCGAGCTCTCGTTTCTGGCGCAGCCGCGGTGGCGTGCTTGACGTGCGTTCCCCGGACAAATGCGACCTGTTCTGCAGAGCAACTGATGCACTTTTTTTCTTCTTCATTGTGCATTTTTTGGCTTGTGCGACAAACATACCGGAGCGACATATCACCCGGAAAATACGGTACTCTAAAGACCACTTTGTGCATGTGGCTGACATACTATTCCCACACTGGGAATGAAAACAGGTTGGATTATCTGACCTTAAAAATTGTCTTCTTTGCATAATCTGCGTGCTGTTACATAAGTTGCATTTTGCTTGAAGCTGTAAATTATAACCTTTATGTAGCATAAATAAATATATGCTTCAGTGTTACTGACAGATTGACATTGCTTTCATATCTGGTCTATAATGTGTTGATCAGACTCACCCTGAAGCATACGTCCAGTGTCTGTATATGGAGAAACTTATTATTGTGTGTATGTGTAGTAATATAGGCTGCCTGGATACAGCTGAGCCAATAACAGACATATCCTGCGTTTCCTTGGTAACACTATAGCAACCTTTGCAGTGAATGAGGCTGCTACTTCGAGGAGAATGAAAAGGATGAAAAATGTGCATAGAAAACATGTCAGAAAATTTACCCCTATCTTTTTTCTGGCAGCTTTTAAAAATAGCTGCAGTTCTTATTTCTAGAAACTGTTCTACAACCAAGGCCTTGAAGATCAAATGGATAAATCTCATATAAGTAAAATCTCCACTAGTGCTAACATTTGTTTTATTAAATGCATGATCTGCTGTGAGCCTTCATTAGTAAACTGGGAGGGAGGTCTGCTCACATTTTGCACTGCAACACAGAAAGCCAGAGTATGACTTACAGTGTTAACAGATTTGAGTTGGACGCTACTACACTCAGTTTCAGTATATTCTCAGTTGCTGACAGGAAGCTTTAGCAGGGTAAAATAATTGTGTGTATGTAAGTGAGAGAGCTGTGGAGGACAGCCAAATCAGCATGGTCTAATTTCAGTCCCAGCCGACCCCGAGGCACCCTAATGAAGATGGAGCTAATAATCAGCTGCTCAGCCTGAACACAGGAGGGAAAAAAAGATGGTATTTATCCAAAATCCTCCATCTGGATTTTATGTGCTGGACTTGAGACATGAAAAGCTGTTGAACAGGGTCTCTACAGGTGTGGGTTGCTCAAATTGAATTTAATTTTTTGACATCACATTTACATTTTTTTCTTCCTCAATTTTTGCTGCAAATGATTCCATGTATAACTATGTAGTTTCCTCTTTAAAAGTGAAAGTACTTTTGTACTTTAAAGGTTCCATCCATCCATTTGCTGCCCGTTAATACTAGTAAGGGTAGGGGGGGGTGCTGGAGCCTATCCCAGCTAACTTTAGAGGTTCCATACTGTGAAAATCCTTTTTTGAGGTTTAAATAAAGTCTGTCATGTAAAATAACAGAAAAATATGATTTTTTTCAACACTGTCAGTCCTAAAGATGTCAGCTGAAGATGGACAACAGGAAAGACGTGTTGAATTTTTTTTTTTTTTTGTGATTTCACAAGTAACCATAACCAATTGAAAATAAGATAAAGTATATCTTCCTCATCCCTATGACTGTGTAGAATTCTAAATTTTAAAAGATCACAAGTTAAAACCAATCATATTCAGCCAAACCTTAGCTCCACCCCCATGAGCTTTACCCCTATTTTTTTTTCTTTCTCACCCAGCATAGTAAATCTGCAGTTCAAATAAATATTTTCTGTTTAAAGGTGTTGTCCATGATGTTGGCAAACTAGGTAGTAGTCCATCATTCATGACGGATGATATTAATGATTGAAGAGGCACACTCCCAGTCAGCTCAGCTTAAAAGCACACAGTTGTCAAGGTAGTATGTCTGTTCTTTTTTTACCTGTACCAAATGTTGAAGGGATTTGAAATGCAGACTTGTCAGTCATCCTGTGTTTAGAAAAGCTACAGATGGAAGCTCTGTAATAGCTACTCCACAAATTAGTATGTGAGCTCGTGCACCTATGAGGTTGTAATCGGTGTGGACTGGCAGGTCACCTGTCTAATCGTTGATGGTGGAAAACAGAGTGGCTGAGTTATGAAGGCCTTCAGAAAAGCAAGGGCCAAAATCATGTCCTTTAATTTTTTTTGTTAATTTCAAAGGCACAAATGCAGCATCTAAACAGCTGCTGATGACTTTCTAGTCATAAAGAAATGACGGGACTTTAATATCCTCAGTATAATGTAAATACAAAATGATCAGCGTAGAGGCTTTGTGCATCCTCATGCTGTTTTTACATTAGTTGTTCCTTCCAATAGCTGCAACAAATTTCATCTGTCATCTCTCAGTCAACTCCAGCTCATATGTCTTTAGCACCATATCCCATATCATAGGAACATGTGATGACTAGGTCCTCACTGTCACGCACTCTGAGGTTCTATTTTAGCATTAATGTTGCTTGTGTCATCACTCCTGCATTGTTATCAAATTTCTGAAAAGCTATTTGATTCGGAAAAACAGCACCGCTGCCACCGTGATAGTTAAACTAGTCCCCAGCTACAATTGTGCATATAAAGCACATGTAGTAATTACATGTCGTCAAAGGCCGTGATGCTTCGAGAACTGCATATGATGTCATCTGCAGCACATTACAGTGGAAATGAGTCTCTGCAGAATAAATTGCACCGTGACTTTTATCATTCTAAACAGCAAAGCAGAGCACAAAAAACCTGAGCTGAATCCAATTAGCCGTGACCAAAAGGCAGCGTAGTGAAACCTCCTAATCCTCCCAACATCACAATGTACTTTATGTTCTAAAGAGGATATGTTATCCAGAAACAAGATGACATGTGCAGGTGTTATACTTCTATTTAGTGTTTTAATCTAAGACTTACCTCCAAAGGTGCCCTATATTGTTCTGCATAAGGTGAAAATAAAAAGCATGTCAGTGGGATCCCATTTTTCATAGGATCATTTATACAGATGTAATTTCCAAATGTAAATGCCTCCTAAGGGTTTTTATTACCCCAAATTTTCTGGAAACGGCAAGAGAAATATTTTTCTGTTTAATATAACATAATATTTCATTTAAGTTGCATTAAAATGCAACTTAAATGAAATGCTCTTATCTATTTTAACTGCTGTGACCTAATTATCTTTTATTTCACAAGTATCGTTTTTACATGTCATAGGGCTTTTTAAATTATATGTCCAAACTTTGGAAAGTGTTTAAAATTTGAATGTGATTACACTTGGTAATGCCATCTGCCGGTTATTTAAAAAGTTTCTCAAAGCTCAGACTTCGTGTCTGTCCATTTTTATGAACTTGATATCTCAAATAAGTCTTGGGGATTTCTTCAAAAATTGCACAAACATTCACTTTGACCCAATGATGAACTGATTACATTTTTGAGGAAAATAAATAAAGGCCAAAGTGTTTGTGATGTGACAAAACTCATATCTTGGCTGCAAGTCAAGTATTTATATTGGAAAATGAGTGGACAGTTTAGTGGTTAGCACATGCACCTCACAGCAAGAACATTGTGAGTTCATACGGGGTTGGCAGGGTGCCGTTAGCCTATTTTACTGTACAGTCACTTTTATTCCTGCTTTACTCACCACTAACTGCACCTTTTAAATCCTGGCCATCTTGATTCATTCTGCTATGCTGTGCATCAAACACCAACCATTGCGCACCCATTAATCTGAAAATAATCTCCTCCAACTCCTCAACCTCCTCTTGAATTAAGATGACTAAATGACAATAATATAACAAACTGGAAAACATGGACACGTGATTGAACTTAGAGTTCTTGTTGTTATGCAATGGTACACAGCTTCTTTTGCTTCCTCTGGCCTTCTCTTAGAGTATTTCTACCTTCTGTCTCTCTCTTTCCTGCTTTACTTCCTTTTATGCTTCCTGTGTCAATTTTAAAGACACAGAGACCAAAGGAAACTGGGGGAGACAAGGGTAAAGGAGAGAAGACAGAGAGAGAGTAGGTAAATGTAGACAGATGGTAAATACTTCCCTCCTGTTGGGAGCCATGTCAGATTGCAGAGCACTGCTGCACTCTGCATGACAAGACCAGGCAAACAGGCAGACACTGTGTGTGTGTGTGTGTGTGTGCGCATGTGCGTGTGTGTATGTGTGTGCGCGCGGACTTAGGCAAGCAGAGTCTCTGAATGTAGGTGAAAGGGCTTTGCTGTCAGAGAGAGGCAGTGCAGAGCTGAGCAGAGCAGGGATAAGCTATAATCTACACTCCCCTGCCATCTTTTCAGAGTGGGAGGGGTGGAGAAGCGGATCGATGTGGGGGGCGGAGAGAATGGCAACAACAGAGAGAGAGAGAGAATTTTTTTGATTTACTTTTCCAGTAAAGGTCTGATTTTCTATTGAGCTTCTTAGTATCAAATATTCATCCTCTGCAGCTTCAAAAAGCAAATGTATAAATGCTACACTGTCCTTCTAAGTGTTTCAAACACAACCATAGACTGTCCACAAAGAGAGACATCACTGTAACATCATATTTGTGAACTACTGTCTTAAAACTTTGAGTTTTATTATTATTATTTTTTTGTGGAAAGCATAGCGCAAGAAAGTGGGCCTGTGAAGACTAATAAAACCATGAATGTGAAAGAACTGGATCAATCACATTAGTCTCTAATTGAGCCAGTGGTCACTAGCTAGCTGGCCTGGTGTCATAACAAATACAGTATTTTACCCTTAAACTCCAATGACAAAAAGAGGCGTCTGTTAAAGTACATCTGTAAAAAGGTTCAAATTTATGTTATCAACACTTTAGAACACAGAGGTTTTATATGTGTTTAAAATACATTTTAAAATCTCTGAGGTCACTGTAGTGTAAAAAACAGTTTGAGCACTCAGTGGCCTTTACAGGAAGGTGCATGTAGGGATAGCAGGTGAAATGCTACATGCACACTGGGCAGCTCAATGCACCTCAGTGCACAGAGAGACAGTAATAATTTAATGTAATAATAAAAAAAGGAAATACAAAATTGGAAATGAGGAGTTAAATTCTTTCAGCCTCTGAATCTTGTTTTGTCTTTCGGATCCATCTCATGGCCTTGAACAGGCTGTGTGTAATCTCTCTCTGTGGAGTAGACGCTGCTTGGAGAATGTGCTTTGCTTTATCACCCTCCCCTCACTTTTCATCAACACTGTGATGGGGGGGGCTGAACTTTATAATTGATATAAAATAATTTAATTGAAATATTACTAAGATTAGTTCTGTCGCCCATTGTTTGGTGGGACATCATCAACATTTACTTCAGCATGACTTCATAATATTCTGGTTATTTTGAGACAAAGATCACTTCTGTAACATGGATGGTTGTTGAGATAGAATGGAAAATGTGTGTTCCAAGATATCTTGGGGGACCTTCACCGTGCCTGGTCCATCCCAGAAGTAAATCACTTCGAGATAATAATTCCACCAAGCTGGTGAAAATCCATCCAGGCATTGTAAAGTTATGCTGTAGACCAGGGGTTGGGAACCTATGGCTCTCGAGCCAGATGTATCTGGCTCGCAGATAAATTTTAGCTGACATTTCTTAATTCAATTCAATTCAATTTGTATAGCGCCAATCATAATCACCGATTATCTCTAGGCGCTTCACAATTCGAGGCCGAGATCTCATGACTATACAGACAGTAATCCAACAGAACCACCGAGAGCAAGCCAAAGGCGACATGGGGGAGGAAAAACTTATTTTAACAGAAAAGAAAAACCTCCAGCAGAACCAGAGGCTCAGGGTAGGCGGCCATCTGCCTCGACCGGTTGGGGTTAGTGGACAGAGG